>JAAAKL020009738.1:0-14869 GCA_010016065.2 Carybdea cf. marsupialis auct. non (Linnaeus, 1758)
AGTATGTCACAAGTAATGGAACAAGCAAGCGGGAGAGGGAAACTAAACTCATGTTCACATTTAATGACGGAAAGAGTTCAGATAAATGAAGACTGTCTTCGAGCCGAAGGTCGAGTTCAAATGAATTTAAGGCGAGAAAAGAAAAAAAGTCACAGAAAAAGGTTGAGCAATAACACGTTTGATGCTTTATATATAAATATATATAATGTAAATATATATATAGCTCATTTCTATGTATATATTGTAGTACACGACTAATAATTTGCACGTGAAGCATTTGTTATTAATATCAGGTTTTGGGAGTCCAAGTTGATTGAGTTCATTATTGGAACTGAACTTGGAAATTGCGCTTCGTAACCCATGCAAATTGCGCTTGGTAATCCATGCAAATTGTGCTTAGTGACCCATGCAAACTGCGAAACATTTTTGCGAAACACGGATCACAGCAATTGTGTAAAGTGAAGTTATAACATTTCCACTTAGAATGCGTTCTGTAAGGCCTATCCAATACACTTCAAGCTGCTTGCTTTTGTTACCATATAACATGCAACATCACAATTTACCTTCAAACGTACCTTTTGGTTTTCTAATTTATGTTTTTTAGATCGCAAAAAGCCTCTTGCTGCTTAAGATTTAGTGGGAGTGGAAACGAGGAAAACAGGAATAACAGTTATCCTCATAAAGCAAGTTTTGCTCAGCCGTCAGGATTGTCTTTCGGTGAGCTAAAGAACCAGACCGTTATCTTCGTTGCGGACTCCGAAAGTAGTAGCATAAGATCCGTAGACCTTAAGAGTGGAGGAGTGAAGGCTTGCGTTGGCGGAGATCGAGATCCCATGGTAAGTGCACCCCGCGACTTCATTGATGTTTTTATCGCGTCATAGAATACCTCTACATCAGAAACCCAGGCAAATCTTCTAGTTATTGACGAGATGCTAGGAAAGAGATTTACCACAATTAGGGGTAACAGAACCGTAGCATGCCATTTTCTAGATTATTGAAATCTATGTAATGACTTCTGATGTAACAATACTGTGTCAGTAAGTGAGGGTACCTGTCCCTCTGCCCCTCCGGCTGCTGCGGCCCTGCTTTCCAAAAGGACGGTTCCAAAAGTATTTAACGATATATCCTGGTAACTTTCCAGTAATGAGTCATTTCTGCTGTCGTTATAACTATCAGTATAAAACAATATAAAATGTGATCAGCAAAAGTTGTCTGCGTGTTGTATCGAAAAGCACTGTATTTTCTGCGGCAGAAGTAGTAAAGAAAGACGTTGAGAAGATATATTATTGGCTTATTACTCACGAGTTATAAGGTCCAGAAGTTTGAGTCCCGGTAATACTGTAGTATCCTTGCGCAAGATTTGACTCGATTATGCTTCACGGTACCAAGGTACAAAATTTGGGTGGTATGATGAAAAAAATCACTTGTGCGTTGTATGTAGGTGCTATGTGTTAATTTACCACAAGGATTAAATTAAAACAGTAAAACTGACAACAGGCCGTAGTTAATCGATTCAAAAACTCTGACGGTGACATGAGTCTAGAATAACATCAACCACTAAAATAGCGTTTTTAAACGAAAGCGAAACCTTACAAGATACTATCATGGCCTTGATTAGCAAGAAATGAATCAGTTTCTGCAGAAACGAGCGAGTTGTTTTATGGTTAAATCCGGTTTATGGTCAATTTCAGTGTCCAAACACCTTGCTTTTTAAAGGAAGAATTAGGCCTTGTTCACGACCAGAACTTAGAAATATCAATGCTACGTAGGGGAAGAAGATGTTGCTGAGTATCAGTAACATCAAAACAACAGAAAAACACGCGGTCCCTCTCAATAACAAGAAACCAGAGAAAACCGTGCTTTGTTAATATAACACCATTTCATGAAAGCAACATGGAGAATATGTTTTTCACTTACAGCTTTACTGAACGAAGTCGATGGCCCTGAAAAAGCATAAAAAACTAGGTTATTGTACATATTTTCTCCTGCAGGATTCTTGTTCTCTCAAAATACCAGTCCAGAACTCCATAGGATCTAACAGAATTCTGCCATCATTCGACACATTTTCTTTGATGCGAGAATGACAAACTACCTATCTGCACTTAACTAGAAAACTAATGGAGCTAGGGATGGGTGTTGTAGCGTAGAACTTCAAATTTCAATGTCAATATTGGTAATCAATAAATACCTTTTTTTTCCAAGCACATCGGCAATAAATTCTGTGCTGAAGTACCTCATGTTACATGCAGAAATGGTTGTTGCTGACGCATTAGCAACTTCATCATAGCAAAGAGAACAGCTACCTAGAGCAGCTTTCGCACAAAACGAGTTAGTTTATTGCAGGGTATTTTGATTGATTGTCAGACTAACTTTGTACCTGACATGATTGCAAGTTATCTCCGAGGACTCTGAAAGGTAACCTTTTAATAACAAAATTGCAAATGTATCATGCCGTCAGAGAGCATTCCTCAAATGCAAGGGCAAAACAGATTATCTTGGAAGTATCAACTAATAGTTGATAGGCTTCACTACTACTTAACACAATCTTTCTTTCTGCTTGCCTTGTATTAAGAATCATTGAAATAGGTTTGCTGTACAGACGTCTCTATTTTGGCATTGAACACTTAACTGGCCTGTGGGGGAATTTTTATAGAATCCCGTATCCAAACCAGATAACAAGACAACCTTAAACGCATTTGCATCCACAACCCACCTTCCAGATTCCTGATATTTGGAGTCAAAATATCCCCCTAATTGCGGCCCTTGTCTCTAATGGCAGTAACTTGTCCAACGTCATGTCAAGTAGTTGACATATGAATATGGAAGAGGGCTTCTCACAAAACTACATGGCAACTCGTTAAATTGGCGCCAGTTATAGCAAGTAGCACTGGATATACCTTACGTAACTTTTTCTCATTGCAGAACTTATTTGCTTTTGGCGATCAAGACGGAAAGGGTGTCGATGCAAAGCTTCAGCATCCCCTTGCGGTCGCTTGGGAGCCGTTAGGTAAAAGGTTGTATTTAACAGACTCCTACAATCATAAGGTATGTATCCACTTTTCACACCCATGGTAGATTTAACATTGCAGAATAGTGCCTAAATAATGCATTTATGCAATTTCGATGCTGTTAGACATAAGGTATCGAATTTATTTATAGTATTAACGCTTGTATTTCAGAGTTTTATGTTATAAATTGTGTCACCAGACATGTCATAATAACGTTAGAAAACTGGGCCTAGCGACTGAAAATGATAACACGATTTTAACACAAATATTCTCAACATAGGATCTGACCAATTGATTGAGTGAGTGATCAAGATATCTGTCATAATTACTAGTTGTAATCATAGGTATCAAATGAAATTTAAATATCTAAGAAGATTTAATTTTCAAGTAACCTCAAGTTAAAACTTGATCAAGAGCAGCTGACAATAAAGATAGCCCAAGAAAGACAAAAGGTTGTGAAGCAGTGATTTTACTTGATCATAAAAACGTTAGTTCACCGTAGTAATTTAAGTTTCCAGAGCTGAAAATAACTAATAGAGACAGCATTGTTGTGCAGGTGATTAGAGAGAGAGAGAGAGAGAGAGAGAGAGAGTTGTTATCAATACAAGATACAAATCAGTATTTTTATAGACATTCAGACCCGTCATCTTTTTTATGCAAGATACATTTGTCACACATTGCTTGTGCAAGCTGCCCTTTGTGGGTAAACTTTGGGTTTGGGTTGGGGCTAAACTTTGAACTATCTACTTTTTGTCTGTACAGCGAAATCCCGTTCGCCTGTGGTTCTGTTTAACTCTCAGGTAACTGTAGGCCCCAGTCTTTTGAATAAGTTTCTGTATTTCTCGTGACAAAAATTACGACAATGATGATATTTTCAATTGGCTGTAGCAACTTGAAGTGGCACCTCTAGTCCAAAAACATCTTTGGGACAGTGGAAGATGTGGGGTTGAAGCCAGCGCCAAGTCATTGAGCGTAGTTGATAAACCTGTGTCTCGTCACGCGTTAGAAAAACGAGGAGAATTTTCATAGGTAGCACCAATTCTCTAATCGGCTTCCTGTGAATTAGACGCTCTATCATCTCTTTTGCTTGTTGAATGTACGTTAGTTGTTTTCATTGCTTTGTCAACAAAATCATTTCACTACATATCGTCAAATCAGTGTGCTTTCTTTGGCATGCTTTACAAAGTTACTTGTGTAATGTTTTGTATTCAAAAAGGTCCGCATGAAAGTTAGTGCAGAAATTCTGTCGGCACGACTTCGGATAAACATGGTGTTAATATTATACAAATGGAATCTCAGATAGTGCTGCAACGACCATTTGAAAACAGATAGAACAATCGTGACAAGAACAATGGCATTGATAATAAGAAAACAGTGATAATGATAATATTGATAGCATTAGCAAGAGCAGTACAATGGTAGTAGCAATAGGGACAATAAGGATGACACTGACAATGACAGAAACCGTGAAGTGATGATTACAGTAACGGTGCCCAGGATAGCTTCAATAGCAATAGCAAGAATCATTGATCTCTAAAAAAGACTGGATCGAGCTTCCCTTTGTTTCCAGCAGCGAAAAGTGTTGTCACGAGTACTGGCCCCCATTAGTTAAAATTGCGCGGGAAGGTACGTCATGTTACGTAACATTGTGTATAAGCTTTGTTTTATGGGGACTGAAATGGCGTCCAACGACTGACCTTACTTTAACACGGAAGATGCTCCGTTCAGTCCTTTTTAGAGATCAGGGGCTAGAATTGGTAAGAAGAACCCTACAGAAAGAGTAATAGTTGAATTAATAATGATTGTAATAGTAGTAGTAATAGTAAAGGTAATATGAATTATGCCAAAATTTGAAGTAAACTCGCGCAAACTGCTATTTCATTTGAACTCTGGAATGTTTTGAATCATTCTTTTACGTAGAAGAGGATGCTAGTACCATAAACTAGGTTGAGATGAGACTTTTGCTCCATGAAGAGTTAGTTTTATTAAACCAATTGCAGGAACTCCCTGTATATTATGCCTTTGGTCTTCCTGGAGAAAATGTTAAGCACTTTTTTCTGTCATGTGTAACGTTGTTTCCGCTCAGTGGAAGACTTTTCTTGCCTATGCTACATCATTGTGTGGCTATGCATTGCTTGCGAGTACTGATGATACCAAAGGTTCTAATATTTTATTTACAAAGATGAGTATTCAACAATTATTTAAAAGTATGTAAAAACAGAAAAGAAAGAAAATGAGAACTTACCATTGAACCTAACTTCCTTAAAATAACATAAACAAAAATTCAGTAATAACAACATCATCTGAACAGCGACAATGACTAACATTTTTGAGTTCAATTGTTATTATTACAAGGATAGTCACAACATTGTGTATTTACAATGAGAATGAGAATGGACGTTAATCAGAAAGATAAATAACAACAAGAAATGCAAAAACACAAAGATGCTATGCACATGTTTTTGCACCCAATGCACAGAATCGTCAATGTTAAATGTCATCTAACCTCAATTTGGTTCCTTATTACTGTTTACAGTGTCTTCCCTTTTTTTGTGGCATTCTCGATTTCGACCGTAGCCTATTACCCAGTCAGAGTGAGCAATGTCTTCCCTTTCAGCTATGATATTTCGGATTTTCTATAATAAGCTTTTGGTTTCTGAATGACCGATTAATTATTGAAGTGAATTGCGTCAATTCAATCCTGGACGTCCTAAATTATTAAACAGCTGCATATTTGCGCAATTAAGATATCGTCACACTTTATATTTTGAAATTTCACTCACTGGTCAGTTGTTAAGACTCGGAGCGTCTTGATGTAATTTGCATTAGACGTATTAGTCTTTAGTATTGACCTTTCTTTGGATGTACCTAATTTTGTGTTCTTAGTAATGCATTTTGATTCAGAAAGTACGCTAATATAAGTTGTTGATCTAAAAATAGCTACTCTCATTCCATATACGTCCTGTTTAGTTTGCTCTTTAATGTTTTTATGTAAGCAACAGGCGTGTACTTATGTATTTTTGCTAAGGGCAGTTGGCTTCGACCAGCCTGCAATGAAACAGGCGAATTGTTTAGCTGTTATTGAGTAGTTTCAGTGAAGAATAATGGTAGAGGTTTAACTGACTGTGATCTAATAAGGGACGTTGTGATTAATGTAGAACATGACGGTTATGTGAACCACGTAAAGCTTGCCGACCATATGCTCTTGACGACTACAAGGAAAATGGCAGACAAATGAATAGAATGTAAGGAAACGTGCCAGAAATCGAATTTAGACAGAGATAGTTGTTATAGAACGACGGAAATGTGATATAACGTGGTGCAAAGGCAATGGAAGCTTGACGGAAATGAAACAGAAAATAACGGTAGTGTAAATGAAATCTGATAGATACTTGAAATGATTTCTTAGAAATTTGACAGAAACAGAGCTAAAAAGACAATTGAAACATGACGGAAATTTGACAGAAAATGACAGAAGTGTGAGTGAAATCTGACAGATACTTGAAGGGATTTTCTTTAAAATTTGACGGAAACAAATCTGAAAACCACAGATATACTGACGAAAAGTACGGTATACTACTAATTCGATGATTGGGAATACTATTTTTGGCATGCTCTTGACCTTTTAGTACAGTCATAATGCTAATATGCTAATTAGAGTGTGGTATTTTCCCCGTAACTCTGAAACTTAGGCCCTTCTCTGCATCGCCTTCTAGCTTAAAGTACTTCAGAACATCTGAAGAAGGCGAACAGATTACTTCCAACCAGCCTTCGGAAACCATTAGGTATAAGGAGTATACATGATGCCCATGTAGTGTCGTATTACTAAAAAATGACCGGCCAGAAGTGAACAGTAACCATCACATTTGGCCCTTATATTACTTGCAATTTCTTTATCGCTTGAGTTTGAAGTGTTAACATGTTGTCTTCGCTTGAGCCTTTACCAGTTATTTTTCGGATTGATTAAGTATTCTTGCCCCATTTGAGTATTACATCGGGCCTCGCTATCTTATTTCTTTATGCGGTCTCACACCTTGTCGAGCTACGCAGTCATCTCTTGGAGTGAGTTTCTTGAAAGGATACAGTCTTTCCACTCTTGCTATTCCCATTATAGTAAATGGTAGCAGTGGCATCCCTATGTATCATACCAAGGTAAACTTCTAACATTATTTGTAACTAAAACGGGAACTTCAAAGACTAACTTGACAACATACTGTCAATGCTATGAGAAAGTAAAAGGAATTTGTTGAAATGGTTGTTTCGTTTTTATCCATATCGAAATGCTTCATTGCGAACTAGATAAACTTCTATTGTGATCTTCAGTTTAAATTTGTCTTCGTCAGGGGAAAATGTAGTCTTCGCAGGTATATATTTCAAGGATAGATTTACTGAGCCTACGTGTGCATAGCATTGTCAAACGGGGTACCCAAACGAACTAAACCGTGCTCCGCAATACAATCAACATAACTGCGCCGGGTGTCCAAGAGTTCAAGATCGGTCTCCGAACCAACTAAAATGACCTCCGATGGTAAAATCCATTTTTTTAAAGAATGACATTTGCCAGTGTCAAGATGAATTTGTTAGGAGATTGTCAAATATTTCCAGCGAACACAACAGAAAGAAAGCGAGTACTTCTTCACGTCTACTGAAAATAAACTACTTTTTTTATCTGCTGGCATTAAGTATGGCAATATGCAGCGGACCTGAAGAAATCTAGTTAAGACGAAACTTGCAAAAATGCAACGTTGTGCTTTCCTGTGGGATTGAAGTTCTGCGCATATTTTTCAATTCATTTTGTTGGAACTTTTTGTAACTCAGTGTACCTTTGGTAGTTCCTTCTCGCTACTTACCCCATGCAAGGTAAAGCGATTTAGGTACTAAGAAATCTTGGGCCAAGTGCCTGTCTTTGTGTGATTATTCATTGTAAATCTTAAATATGCTGTTGAATTATCATTATTGTACTTTACCTTGTACAGGTCAAAGTAATTGATCCATCAACCGCAATCTGTGAAACATTATGTGGAACTGGTAAAGCTGGTTTGAAAGACGGAGAGTTTTCAGAAGCACAGTTTAACGAACCAGGGGGTCTTTGTTGTAGTCGAGACGGGAAGAGACTGTTTGTAGCAGATACTAATAACCACATAATACGTGTGGTTGACCTGGATAAACGCAGAGTATCTACGGTAAGTGTCACATGCATCATCGGGTGAACGAGAAGATTCCTGCAAATAGAAAGAGAACAGTTCTAGTACATATTCCTTGAGAGGCGCGAAAAATAGCAAAAAAAGCCACAAAAACCCCAAACAACTCCCCCCACAAAAACCCGACAGAAACACCAAGCAACCCCCCCCCAAACCAAGGCCCCCTCCCCCCACAACAACACACAGACGAAACCTTTCCATTTTGAGGTTGGAGTTAACTAAAGTAGTTATCATTAATAGCCTCACAGTTGCGCACAAGTTTCTCCGACATTACCTGAGCTCTATTTATAATTGCTTAGGTAATGAATTAGAAGAAACATACAAAGACATGAAAATCATTTTATGCAAACATCCCTTGACTCAAGGTCTGTCTACACGGACTCAAGATATATTAAGAAGGGAGATTTTGCCCTTCTTTTTTGAAAACTCAGCGTCTACACGTGCTGTTTCAACGTCGTATTTAACTGCCCACACGAGTACACTAAAACAATTCAAATAAGCATGTCCAAGCTTCCATATTTGGAAAAAGCCCGCGAAGATCAACCTCTTCTTTGTCATTTTGAATCGTCTCATTAAGTTAGACTGAGCCACTGATTTCTAAAGGAGACTGGATCGAGCTTCCCTTTGTTTCTAATACCGAAAAAGTGTGGTTACGAATACTGGTCCCCAGAAGTACAAATAGCGCCTTCTGATCAGCCATGTTACGTTTGATGGGGACTGAATGGCGTTCAAAACTGTCCTCGCTTTGAGACGGAAGATGCTCGAGCCAGTGTTTTTTAGAGGTTAGTGAGATGAGTCGGAAACCTTGATTAGACCCTTGAACTGGATCCTGCCTTTAATGTCATCTTCTTTGGAAATAGCCTTCAGGAAACTAGTGACTGGAGGATTTTGCATAATGACTCCAATATTTAACGGACTTTTTAAGTTTTGTACCAAAATCAACTTTTAAAAGTACATATTGAATATCTTATACACTTATCCAATATAATTTCTTATAAACCTACTGTAGATATCCGTAAAGCGTATTGTTACAGCCAGGATGTTCGCCTGATGTCGTTATTATAATCACAGAGGAGAATAAATATATATATTCAGTCAGTTCTATTTATATCTATAGCAGAAATGATGCAAGTGGAAACTAATTAGAATTACGTAATTACCTTTACAAGTAAATAATGTAACAGCATTTCGGCACTGTTACTCTTAAATAAGTTGTTTACACTTAAAGCCGCATATTTCTAATTAAAATGTTTTTGTTAACATTTTCACGTACCATATTACTTTTCTTTACCCTTATCTGATTATTTCCGCCGTCAAACTAGCTCTACCTCGTTTACTAATCTTTTAGTAAGAGCCACTCTTTTATTAGCGCCACAAAATCCGAGATTTTTCTTTTGTTGTCCTGTCTTCCAATCAGTATCGCGCTTTTTAACAATCCCATATCTCCAAATACGGAAATAAGCTTTTTGTATTCAGCAGTGCCATTCATTTTTGCTTCATAAATATATAGTCAATAAATGTTATTTACGTATTTTATATAATTACGTGTATATAGAACTGTAGCTGTTGTTATTGATGCAGAGCCTGCTTCTATGTAATACTAACGAAGTTGTTTTTAGTCGCTAATGCACTTGTGTTGCAAGTTGGCTCTACGCACCGCACGGTGCTCGAGAATTAGTGAGTGAGTGAGTAATGCAACTTTCCATGCTGATAGGGTAAGTCCAATTTCTTCTTTGACTGACTTGATAGTTAACGCCTCGCTTTAGGAAGCGTCACACCTTCATTTCCAACTTGATTAGAAGTAATACGATAACCATTATGCTTGATTCCATATTATGTTTTTTTATGTGCGTTACCCAGCTTCCAGTCCTAGAACTTGATCAGGTGGACTCATCGATTGATATTGCAAGTAATACGAAAATACTCAACAAGTCAATAGTTTCGCGAGACGCGCCACTGAAGACTTTACCTCCTCGAACTGTTGGAAATCACTCCTCGATAAAATTCCGGTTGCAGATACTACTTCCAACGAATTGCCGCTTTACAGAGGGTGCTCCAAGTCGATGGAGAGTCATCATAAAAGGAGATAAAAAAGGTATCAGTCTGTATAGTATGCCTACTTCTAGGAACGTCCATAACGATGCCAGCCGTAACGCTGCTTGAACATTCATATAGTGAGTGAATTACCTACTTTTATTTGTTTTTCATGGTCTAAGAGAGCAAAGTTTTACTTGAGGCTGAATAACAGATGATCTGAAACACTTACCATAACAAGAAAACGAGATCGTTTGTTATTATTGTAATGGGCATTGTGTATAGGAACTAGATCTTAGTCAGTAAAATGCCAATGACTGTTAAATGAATTCCCAAGTTTAGTTACACCTGTAAACGCCTTGTTTGTAGAACGTTCGCCAAGATGATTAGTTGTCGGTTGGCCATATAAAAATCAATTTCGTGTGTTAAGGATTCTACGTAGAATCTGGTTGTGTTTCGGTTGTCACGTGTACCTTTACTGTGCTACCATGAAAATCAGCAGAGGTTACCGTCTTTTGGGCATGACAGGGTCTTACCAAGTTGTCACATGGGATAGACAGAAGTCTCTTAGATAGATAGAAGCAGGTGTTATGTCTCTTGGATACGACAGTGATGTAACTCATTCGATGTTGCTGGTATAATATTCAGTAAGGAGGCGCAAGACGGACTTTGGCCCCCCGAGGCAGGGGGCGCAGAGACGTAGAACAGGTATGATCTAGGGGATGTTTGGTACTACAAACGGCTAATTGATTGTTAAACTGTTCTAATATCCTCTTTCACTTCCTGTTTTTCTTTTTCTTTTTCTTATTTTTCTTCTTTTCCTCTATTCTTCATAGTCACATGTTAGTGTTTAGTTATTTGTTTCTTAAAAAGTAACTTTGCTATGCAGTGTCAATCGTAGATGTGTACCTGAAATTTTCATCAAATATATTTGTAGGATTGGGAGTGATTTAAGAGTAGTGATCGTTATCTTTACAAGGAAGATAAATAGTAATTGGCTGCTATAAGAGAGATTGTTATTGGTTTGTAGATGATTGCTGTTGTGAAATTTTACCACAAAATGGAAATTTGTCGGATGATCATTGCCTAATCGAGACAGTCTTGAAAAGGAAAGAACTGCATTTGCAGCCTTGTCATCTCCAGGTAAGATATGTCTAGTGAAATTGGTAATTATTAAAAGTTAATTTGGCAATTTCTCAATCAAAGTTGGCACTTTCCCAATCTTTTCAATTTGCGTAAGATTTTAGCTAAGGAAGCAGTTTATTTTGTCATTTACAACTGTTAAATGACAAAATTTGGATAAGAGGAGAATACAGCAATGAAAGATGGTACTCGATGAAGCTTTCTAGGGATAGCAGCTGTATTTCAACTCAAGAAACTATCTTGGCGATATACCTACTCAAAGAGATATACAAGAAAATAAGAAATCTAGTTTTGGAATGTTTTACTATCGCCGTTCTTCAAGACAGAGTAAGTAATTCCATTGCGAAGTGTGAAAGTACTACAAAAAATGAGTGATTGTACACACAGGAGAAGTTACCGTAAAAATTTCCGCTCAAAGCCAAGATTTTATTTTTTCAGTGGAAAGAATAAGTGAGGGGTGATTTTTACTACTAAAGCGTTAATAGGAAATGATCAAAGGATGAAATACCTTCTGCATCTGCAAAATATCAGTAACAAAGTTATGAAAAGACATCCAAGTCGCTAGAATATTTTCTACTGACAGAACAGGAACAAAACCCATTTAAACTCCGGTAGTCTAAATAGTGTAACATCTGGAATGGAGCAAAGTAGAACACCCTTTTTAGTGGAAAAAATTGTTAGAAGAATGAGCTGAACTTACTGACTGGGGTTATTCCATGTCAACTTGTCTACGTCTTAAAAAGTACTGCACCTTCCCACTTTAGATCTCCTTCATAATCTTCACTCGCTGGTGCCATGTGCTGGTGTAGATGCTCATAACATTAGTAATCCACAAGCAGCCCGACGCAATTATCACAACATTGCTAATACGTTATTTGCTACTGAGCTACTTTCTAACAATCCTATCTTACCTGATAGTAAAGATCAGATGATTTTACAACTTGGAGAAATACGCTTTTCAAAATCTTGTACTATAGACAATCTTCTTTCCGTTAACCTGTAATAGGTTGGGCTACAATATTCCCAAATGCTAGTAGACTTCAGCTGGTAAATGCAGTTTACATCTCGCAGGCGTACGTACTACACAAAGTTAAGAATCCGCAAAATGCGTATACAGGTACGGTAGATTGCCCTCTAGAAAACTTAGAATGACGTTTTCAGATATTTAAAACAATTCCAGGGGGAAAGACTTTTCGTTACCCGCACGAGTGGCCGCTTTGCTAGAAAAGACCAGACTTGCATTTGCACTCCATTCTTGACGCGGAAAAGAATAGAATGTACTCTTCTAAGACAGCTTGGAGATCAAAGACTAATGTTATGAAGAGCTCTGCCAAAAGCTTTTATTAGTTTGACTTGGCAAATAATCGTCCTCTCTATGGTGCAATGAGGTCATTTCATGTCAACATCTGCATACTATGTAATATACAGTCACGAGTATGCAACGGTTATGAGTCTGAACGGTAGCTTGGGTAGCTCGCTCGGTATTTTAGGTAGATGTATCTGCAAACTAGGTACTATACAGTCACGAGTATGCAACGGTTATGAGTCTGAACGGTAGCTTGGGTAGCTCGCTCGGTATCTTAGGTAGGTGTATCTGCAAACTAGATACTATACAGTCACGAGTATGCAACGGATACGAGTCTTAACGGTAACAGCCAAACTTCTGGTACTATATGCCCTATATTTTCAATTGAAAATTTTAAGGAGGTCACCATGGCTCAGCTAGTTGAGCAGCACGCTGCGATTGCGTGTGGTCCGGGTTCGAATCCCGGTGGTTACATTTTCACTTCTCTCAAGTACATCTTGAAGCATAATATCTGGTGAATGTATGGTATTCTTATTTTTTCATAGGTTGAAGTTGCAGTGTTTTTCTGTGCTGCCGATTCATCAATTTGTTTAATGCAAAGCGTGGTATTAGAACAAGAGGTGTCTTTCAGGGATGGCCCTTCTGCTGAAGATACAATCACCGCTGAGTATGGATTTACCATTCCATGATGGCCAGGTATACAGGCAGAGACATTCGGGACACATGTAACAAATAGAAAGGTGCCTCTGGGAACTTTAGACGTTTTCTAAACAAGTTTTTTATTCTTTTTGAGCTACAAATATATATACTTAGATTAAAGGGATACTCCAACTTCCTATGTAAACTACTTTGAATTGTAATTTGGTAGATGGAGATTTGAAGAAGTCTATTTTCTAGCACCTGGGTTTCAAGCTTATGTGTTGTGTATTGGAGGTTCTTTTTCATGGAGAAAACTGGGCTTGATTTTTTCATATATGCACCCAGATTGTCAAATCCTCTGCTTCTTTATAGCTTTCGTTACAATATAGCATTTGTTTCCAGATGGGCCTTATGTTGCGCAGTCCCATTGCTACTCTATTACGCAACTCGTAAAGATGTTGCTCCAATAGTGACAGTACTCTAAAAAGACATTTGATGTTACGCTGTACACTTTCTGCTACGATTCCTCTCTTTCAGGAAGAGATTATGATTACGTTAGGTTATCACACTTCTACTATCTTCCAGGGCATTAGGAATGTCTTGACAATGCAATTCAACAACAAGACAATCAGAGATCAAAAGTTTGGTACCAAATAGTTTCAAGTTATCGTGTACCTCAAGCTATCCGGCCCGTAAGCAAGGTCAGAATATGCATTTGGGATGTTTTTGAATGCATTTTCTTCAACAGAAATACGCCCTAACGTGACTGACACCATAGATTTGAGCGTTCAACGTATTTGTCCATGATTTTTGTGAAAACTTCCCTTGCTGACTTATGCATTGCATTTTCATCATCTATGTTTCACTTTCTTCGATTGCCAGATTTTTTTGTGGATCAGCTGTTTTTTTGTTTGTCAGTTTTAAAGGCTTGTCGTAGAGCATGTGGTAGTGTATTTTAAAAGCAGGCTCTGAGAAGCAGCCAGGATTCGATCCCAGTTGTATAAAGTTAAACAATTTCTCTTTAACGGATTCAGAGGACCCACCCTACTCATGTAAAGACAATTTGTGAGAAGTAAACTTTAAAAGCCCGTTGGGTATATTGTACATGTGCTATGATGGCACAGCCGTTGCGTTGTGTCATGTTTAATATGGTTATATGTGCATAAATGGGGCAAGTGACGGTGACCTGTAAACAGCTCATAGAATAGATGGCTGGACTGATCGAACAGTTGAGGTCTCGCACGTCGAAATCAATGTGACAATCCGTTGATTGTAGTGATATCAAAGGCTTTTCCTATTGCTTCAGAGAAAAGATGTTTTGGAGTATGATTATTGTAGATGCAATTCCAACCCTCAAGGGTCCTAAAAACTTTTTCAAAATTATAGAGTTTTCGAAGAAAGGGAAATCGGACTATTTATTTGTAGTTTGCTTTTACGGATTGTTTAGTTCAGTTCTGACGCACTCAGATTGTGTTAGGATTCAGGTTTGAGTTTTGGTTAAAAGGGTGTTGCTTTCAAGTACTATCGTTACCTCGTCT
>JAAAKL020009739.1:0-14869 GCA_010016065.2 Carybdea cf. marsupialis auct. non (Linnaeus, 1758)
ATAGCACATGATGCCTAGATGACAATGGATGAGCAATCCACATGATGAATCCTCGAGCATCACGAGATAAACATACATGCATCAGGTAACCTTATGGCATTCCTCTACACAATACCTAATTAGAATTTGTACATGGTTACACTAATAATAACAACCAATAATTATTAGGGATAATTAAACTTAATCCTTCATTAGTGTATAAAAATTCCACAGGAATTGTAGAATTTGCCTCAAATTATTTTATAGAACAGTGACATAAAATAATCCGCCTGGGACTAATTTTTTCCCTAATTTCTCAACTTTATACTATATTTATGCCTAAAATGTTCATTAACTTCTTCAGTTTTCTTCATAGATACAATGTTTTTTTCTTTGCTGCTGGTGTCTTTTTGCTTTCTTGAGAGGGGGGAGTGATGGTTTGTAGGGAAAGGTGGGTTAGGCCAATATGAACATGATGGGGGAGAGAGCCATACAGAACCTAAGTTGTTTGGACACATGTTCTTATTTGTTTGTTTCAGGACGTCTTCTGCATGGGTTTTCAGTATTGTTTTACCCAATTCGATAGTAATTGTTCTGTTCAATTTTAGGTGTTTTTTATTGTCTCTTGTATAACTGAACGAAATAGCGAAAACATTTTTAGTACTAAAAAGCTTTTTTCGGCCGACACTTCTCAGAGTACAAAATCCTCAGAATGGAGATGGGAAGAAATCAATAAAAATCCTACTAAACTGTGTTTTGAAAGTAGCCAATCAGAGGTCTGACTGCTAGATAGGTGTTGTTTTGACCAACCAGTGTATGTGGAACTAAACAGTTAGCCAAAATAGTTAGCTGAAAAGGCCAAACGAAGAGACAAATTATTTTTGTCTGCAAAGCAATGGTTTTGTTGCTTTGATATGGATCAATTCGAGGACGGCTAGGTGAACAGCTGACCTAGCTCTACCTATTTTGCAAGCAGTCATCCGTATACAATTTTGCACAGTCTGGGTTTTCAAGAAAGTGTTACATATATGGTGCAGGACAGAGTGTTGAGACTGAATTCTAGCTATGTAACTAGCAAAGCTGCTACAAAGCAATTTAAAGAATTCATATATATATATAAGTACTAATATATGGAATATGGCACTGATGAAGCTAATAGAAAAACAGGGGGGAAAGATTGCTGGTGGTGGTGAGAAGTTGGGATCAACTTCCTGGATTGTCCACTTAACTATTGCTCTGTTTGGTGCAGTAGTTAAGTTGGTAGTTCTGGTGTTGGAGATCATGGGTTTGATCGCCGCCAGCACCATATGCATCTCATGTTTATATATACACAGTACAAATATGAAAACACAAGTCTAGTCTTATTATGTAGAACAAGTGATCAGAGGTATAGTACAAGAAAGTTGTTCCTTGCAAGGGGTGGGGGTTGGGTAACCAATGCTTTTATGAAGGTGAGCTTGCATATAATTGGTATCAGATGGTACCATAAGTGGTGCTGAAAGGTCATTCGGGGCTAAATGACACTTGTCAAAAATATTTGGAAACAAAAACTTTGTCATCTTCTGTGCAGTGGTCCAGAAATCAAGACAGCCTGCATGCTAGGTTCCATCACATATGAACAAGACTGTTAACTAGTGACCTACCAGAAGGGAATAGTTATCTTTCCATGAATAGTGAATCAGATCAAAACATTTGCAAACATAGTGGATAAACACCGGATATCTACTATCAGTAGTGCAATTTTTTGTCACTTGAAAATGTGTTTCTCATCTGCCCATCAATGCCATGTATTCTTACTGCACTTACTGCACATATACACTCAAACTTAATCACCTGAAGCTGCTATGGTGGACAAAATTTTACTAATCTTAATGAAAATGACTCTGAGAGGGCATGTATTCAGGGTAATAATCAGTATCTTTACGTTTGAAAAGTGAGGTAGTACGGTCCTCATTTTAAAAAGTGAGGTAGAGATTTAAGTCTCCAATATCATCTTCTAAAAATTGACAATATGTTGCAAGGGTGGCTCTGCTAGCTTACTGAATGTTGTCCCATATTTTACCATATTTTTTAATCTTGTTGTCTTTTCTACACCCTTATCAAAAAAGGCACTGCTAGCCAAACTCAAGCCTCATTAGTCATTATACTGAATCTTGTATTTCATTCATCTCTTGACTTTAGATATAGGAATTATTGGATTTCTGGAGTACATTTTGTTCATAATCCAGTGGTCATTCTTCTTTCAGCTTAACTGTGAAAACTGTGATGGCAATGACTATATAACAGCATCTGGATCATTTCGGGATTTACTTTGGGGCGCTGGTTGGAATCATGTCTTTTGAAAACAATTAGCTGCATCAGGTTATCTGAGTGGTGAAAATGCAATTACAAATGGATGCATAAGAGCCAGAGGCAGAGCCTGATAAAAGATTTCAAATTAGCATTGCAGTTTTGGAGTTTCTGGACCTTTTCAGTCCTCTAAAGCCACACACATCTTTTCAAGAGCCTCATTTTAAATACATTCCCTTGATTTGATAAGTGGTGATGCAAATGTCAAATGTTTTAATGTGGTTTTCAGGGTGTCGAGGGTACGATAAATACTAGATGTGTCACTGATAGGCTTTTTCACTACAGGAAAATTATTTGGAGGCTCAGATAGGTTGAACTTTGGTTGTCCAAATAAATAAACCATTCCACAACACCAGCAGTAAAAATGGACCTGCAATGGAAACAACTTGAAATGGACATGAAAGAGAAGAATGAAAGAGAAGTGAAAAGAAAATGAAAAATGGAAGAAAAAGAATAAGAAAGCCTAGAAAGAAAAAAATACAAGGGAATGGAACAGAAGGGGTGAGAAAAGAAAAAGAAGCCAAGGATGAAGAAATGAAGGAAGAGGCAAAAAGAAGAAGGGGCATAAAAAGTTGGCAGGCATTTTGAGCCCTTCAGTTCATGTTCTTTATCTAACACCTCTGCATGTGCCTGATGTAGCAACTTCTATAATCAGCTGTTTGAAACCAAGCTGGAAAAGAAGGGGAGGTGGAGAAAGCTGATGAAGAAGAAGGAAGAAAAGAAAAGGAAAAAACAGCATAGATCTAAAGTGTGTATTCACTCTTCCCATATCAGGCTCATTTCTTTTTATTATATATTTTCACAAAAAGTTTAATTGTTCACACTTCAATCTTTTGCTCTGTACTGCTTGGCTGTGTGATCCCAACTTGTACAAAAAAATCTGACTTCACAAATGCAGCTATAATTTTCATTGAAAGTTCAATTTAAATGTCTATTCTCAAACTGTTAAGGGTCTTAGCAAAAGTGTCAACCAGTAAAAGGCCTACTCAAGTTATGAGTATCAAAGTATCATATATATATATATATATATATATATATATATAGCAATAATTCAAATTACCCTCATAACTATTTAAATTATGGGCAATGATAAGGTCAATATAATACACAAAAGCCATTACCAACTCTTATTGCCTCTGCAATACCAGCAAGCTTTCTTTGCTTTAACAAGATGCCATTTCCACTTGTAGGCCCAGCTCCTTCATCTAAGAGCTTTCCAGGTAGGTTTGTCCCCTTTGATACAAGCAAGACCCACAAGCCTCCCATTCTCGAGCTGTAATATTCATCTGCAACTAGGTCTCTTGCAGTAGACAGAAGAGGGTGCCCAGTACCTACAAGCCTCTTTGCCAAGGCTGCAAAATTAACTGTTTCATTTCCAAGGAGGAATTGTAGTCCAAGAAATGAGTTGGGATAATCTACAAACTTTTCTGCCTTGCTAAGCGATCTTTGAAGACCATTTCCCAATAACGACAATTTTCGTATCTGTCTTGCATTCATACTTAAAGTCAGTGACTTCTGAATTGTCCTCCATTGCTTGTAGACCATGATGTTTCCAGCTCATAAATGAAGTTGTACTTGTTTGAAAAGAAAGGAATCTTCTAGGTTGCTGCTCGTAGTAATCAAGCATTTAAACCAGGTAAGAAATTACTTCAAGTAGACAGAGATGTAGTAAGGGGATCGAAGCCAGGTCGTTGATATGAAATCTAAATTGAAAGAATCATGCATTACATTACATTACCTCGATTTTCTGGGGGAAGAGGCAGGTGTTTTGTATATTCAAGGGGAGGGGTAACGTGGACAATTACTGGTCACCTCACTGCTCATAGAATATTTCACTTTCACAAAAATCAGTAAGCTAACGTCCCTAATATAACTTCCCCTAAACTCTTCACAAATCTGAAATGTTGGCTGCGTGAAATGGGCTGTACGTTTTAAATCTATAATATGAGCCAGCTGATATCAAGAGGTGTAAAGAATGTAATATTACAACAACGCAAGTTCTTCCTATTAATAGGCATAGAAAAACCCTCTACTACGTGGAACGCATGGATGACTACGAGAAACTGCTGTGTTCTCAAGTATTCCAGAAGTTTGTCTGATCCTATTATTAACTCGCTATTTGCTAGTAATGCCATGAGTATGATGACCCTTCCCTGAGTCTTGTGAAAACATGAAGTTGCTAAGTCTTGAACTACTCCACAAAACTATCAAGACGTACCAACAAAACCATTGCTTTACTTACTTATCTAGTTTGTCCATTCACAGACATCGTGTTTTTGTTTTTGCCGATGCTTGATCACAAGGACAACACACTACCGATCTGGCTGCCATTATATAGCCTCATTTTTAGTAAGAGACTATGCCCATGTGTTTGTTTTCTTTCCCAAAGCTGCACGTTTCTTTATCATGGCTGTAGAGTAGCGCTCGAAGTCGAAGTTTCTTTATTGTAGTAAACTGCATCCATTACAAGAACGTCATGGGATTTGATAGAGGAAGAGGAGGAGGAAATTTCAGAGGACGAGGTGGTGATCGAGGAGGAGGTAGAGGCCGAGGAAGAGGTGGTGGACGTGGAGGTGGAAGAGGAGGATTCCGAAACTTTGATTATGGTCCACCAGAAACAGTTGAAGGTAAGAGAAAGCGTAATGTTTATGATTACGAAGTTAAAACTAATGTACCCAACACATCACTGTTTGTTTTAATATGTAAAATCATTGATTTCAAGTTTACAATCTGGGGCAAACTGAGGTATACGGTACGAGGTCAGGCCTACGTCAACACTATAGTACCGTGCTAGACCAGTCAGGTATAGACCCTATAATTTATAATTATGTATAGTGTCCCTTCGTAGATCTGAATCGGCAGGCCTACAGGATATAATCATTAGGAGATAATTATCATATATATGTTTTTACTAAATGTCGGTGAAAATGGAACAAGACATTTAGCACATAAAAGGGGTGTCAATTCCTGGAATTATTTGTTTTCTATACCTCTCCACTTAGCAGCAGAGAGGCCTGAATTGCAAATCTCCATAATGCTCTCTGACAAACTTAACAATATTTTGGAGCAGGGTTAGGGAATCTTGCATATTTCATAGTCCAGAACAAGGCTCCTAGTGAATACTTTTCTATTGGTTTCAGTTTGTTTGTATTTCACTGTAATGCTATTAATACAACTGCTCATGCCTATATTTTTTGTAGAGCTTGGAGAATTTATGCACCCGTGTGAAAGCGATTTGGTGTGTAAATGCACGAATGAAGGTATACCATATTTCAACGCTCCTGTTTACTTGGAAAACAAGGCACAGATTGGAAAAGTGGATGATATATTTGGACCCATGAATGAATTCATATCCTTTCGTGATGGGGAGAGGTGCATTTTTTGAAGTATTCCTTATATATCAGTTATTTCATTCTAAAGACCATTTACATAATCGTAGACATTTTTCTCTCCCTATAATCCCCAAATAATTATAGTTTAATAAAATCAGTACTTAAATTTCTTGATCAAAGTGTAAGATGGTGCTCTATGATATGTGAACCATGAACCATTTTAAACAAGACATAGACTTTGCTTCTTCTGTTGATAGTTAAATCTACCAAGTATTAAGTATTAAGGCATTGTTGTATCTGGGATAACCGCAGCAAGGCTCAACAACAGGATCGCATAGCAGACAGTAACGAGGAAAGAGTGCTACACAGTATAAATTTCAAGTTGTTCTATACTCAAAACTCTAAATAATCAACTACTTACATCAATACAAATCTAATGATTAAGTAGTGCAATTGTCACGTGTTCACATCATGAACAAAGCATGATTATGTTTCATTCTCCAGTAAGGATTTATAAAGCATTTGAATGTAACAGGCATCACCCATAAAATCTGGTTCTTAGAAGTGTATTCAAATAGTTGCCAGTTAACTCATTTCCATTTTGAAGAGTTAAATACCAAGTTAAGTATGATCTTTGAAAACAACATTAAATATCTGTACTTATCTCAAAGCTATGGAAGACTGAAATTCAGTTTAAAAGGCTAAAGTCAGAGAGAGAAGTTCTTTTATACCTTTTTCTTTGTTGATGTTAATCAGAATGATGAGGTCATTTTTGCTCCGTGTACTCCCCTTGAGATGGGCCTAGAGCAGTGCCAGTATACATGGGGCTTGTGACTGCAATGCAGCATGTCCTTTAAGACCAGATGCCTTACCTTATGTCACCAATTGCCCATCTGGAATTTGAGGCAAGGACCCAATTGACTAGATCATGGTGGCCAAGTGAATAGTCTTGATTTGATGCAGAGCTTCCTTTTCTTTCCAATCTGACACCCAGTTACTCCTTTCCCTTCAAAAATAGTTTTGAATTTGTAGAAGTATGAAAGAGTTCGAGTACTCACCGGTACCTTGAAAGTTTTAGTTACCGTGAAGAATGAATCATATAGACGTGAAGAATGTAATTCAACTGACACCACTAGCATGTTGCTGTAGAAGTTTGATGGATACATGAAGTGTGAAAAATATTGATGTTTTGTTTGTTTTCAGATGTCAGCTGGTCCAAAACTTTCATTGTCAGATTAAAGTTTTGTCAAATCTTTCAAGTATCCCAGTCTTGTTTCCTGTTATGAATTTGTCCCAAATTTGTTTCAAATTTTTGTCAGACCCAAATCTTAGTGCCTGGACTCCTGTACCATGTTTTACCAACTGAGGGTTTGAAACAGCAGCCCAAACAAACATACTGATAACAACAATTAATTGTTGTAAAGGAATAAACTGTGTAAATGTTGTTTAACACACAACTCTAGGTATGGTTTAGGTATGGTACCATTGATTTGGATGATGATGATGATGATGATGCGGTTTTAACACCATGCACTCCCCTTTGCAAGGGCTAGGGTGGTGTCCATGTACATGGGACTTATATGATAAGCATAGAGCACTTTAGGACCCGATGCCCTTCCTGACATCACCAATGGCCCATCCGGGATTTGAACCTAGACCCTCTTGAACCGAAGTCAGGGAATTTATCCACTAGACCATGGTGGCTCAGACCACAGGGGATGTTGTTAGTTAGACTTGTGCAGCTTGTTTAGAGAGTGACATACAATATATTGACCTTTATTTGCATTTAGATCCACTTTGGAAGTGCTATGTTTGTTAATGAAGCCTTTTGTTTGAATTGTGAGGTTAGCAGTTGAGGTGAGTGGCAGGATTACATCTTTGATTAGCCATTGTAATTGTCAAGGTTTTACAGAATATTTTCTTAACTCCTGTATACTATTTCTCAGTAAAATTAAAAGAAGACATGAGTGCATCATCGTTCAAGAAACTTCAAAAGGTAAGTTAGAACTACAAATATGGTATAGATCACTCTAGGGCAGTGTTTGTGGGGTGAAACATGTAAACATTGCAGCTTATCAATGTTATTGAGTCCTCTTCATCAAAAAGTATTAAAAAACAGTACTTTCTGTAGTTTAGATGTCAGAGTGAATACCTTTGAACTTTAATCATAATCTGATCTATGATTCATAACATTCCTGAGGCATTATATGATCAACAATTTCCTCCTAGCACGTAGCAGTAATTCACTTGTATGATTCATGTATTTAGTATTGTTGGATTATTTCAGCATATAAGCTGAGGAGAATGGTAGCTCAGATCAGATGTATGGGAGTACGAGATAGTGCATAAGAACATATTTTTATCATACTTACCTGTGCGATCCTTTTTGCTGGACCTTTTCCTGACGCAAAGTGTTTCTTCCAGTTAGTTGGATTTTTAAGTATACAACACCTTCCAAGCTCATCTGAGTGTATTTTTGGGGCTCATTGACATTATTGTATCTGAAATGTGGGTGGGTGGTGGTGCAAAGTGGTTATTGGTTCCCAAAAGTGAGGGAGTTAGTCTTACCCATTCCTGTCAGCATCTACACCAGTTTGACGTGTCATTCAATAATGAAGTCAAAAATATAATAATAATCATCATCATTACTTGACCTGATATCAGTCCTGACAGATTTGGTGATACTCAAAATGATTTGAATGTATGGTGTGTTTTGTATCCATGGTAGCATGACATGAGCCCATGCCCAAACAGTTTACTCCTGGTAATGACTGTTGCACCTTTCATGCTTACTTAACTGCAGCTCTAAGCTAGATCTACAACTATGTTGATGATAAGGAACGAATAGATGCACATCTCATCACCTTTGATGCACCTCTTTGTAATCATCATCATCATCATCATCATGCAGTTTAACACCCAATTTTCCTCTTTACAGGGGGTTGGACTGCGTTATGCCATATCCTTCTTCACCACTTGTCCCTGTTGCTTGCCATTTCCACGGTGAGGCCACAGGCACGAAGGTCTTCAGTCACAGTCTCATTCCAGGTTTTCCTTGGTCTTCCTCTGCCTGATCTGCCTGCTACCTCCACTGTCTGGCACCACTTGATCCAGGTCTCACTTCTATGGATGTGTCCACACCCTCTGAGGTGGTTCAGTCATAGCACTGCATCGAGGTGTGGGACCTTCAGGCATTGGTAGAGAGACTCTCTCATGTACTACAAGTAATTAGGGATAATATAGACAATTGTTGTTGCAGGCACATCATTGTATGATTTTCCAGCTTACATTTTCCCAACATTTACAAGAAATTGATAGTAAAACAGACATTCAAGTATACTATTGAGTTAATGAGTACTTTCCCATCATGGTTATATGATAGTTTTTTAATTGATTGCCCATTTTGCTATCTGTTTCACAATAGTTCTGACATCCAAGTCAATATGAGTGAGTCAAAGTAAAAAATGTTGGTGTGTACCAAGGGTCTGTCCTTTTTCATTTCTTCTGTGTCATCATTCATGAACCCCAACGTAAGAAATTTAGTAAGTACAGAATGCCTCCTGTGGGTTACCACTTACAGGCCCCCTGAGCACCTGGGAATTCAACCATGCACTTAAGTAATTGGTAGTTAACTTTGGTAAAATGGGGTCAAAATGTGAGTTTTACGAAAACATGGTGATAGAGCTTCCATCCCCTGTTCATACAGCCCCCACTTGATTCATTGTTGTAGATTTGGTTTTGAGGTTGCCTTGTAGAAGATTTGAACTTCAAATTTTGCAGTTACTTTAACCAATTCTTTCCAGACCCTATTATGTCTAAATCAGTGAGTTTGTTTAAACTTTCTGGTACCTGGTAGCAGCAATTTCTACCAGGGTGGCTGCTTATTTTCTGTGGAAGTCAAAACATTTACTATACAAGGGTCTCTTTTTCCATGATTTTACCTATTTGCTGCCCCTTGCTGCATACATCCATATTGTAACAAATGTATACCAATTCATCACATACGCGTTTTAAGCATATTTCAAATCATTTGAACATGCTGGAATGTGAATATTCAATAGGTGTAATTTGCATGAGATACGCGTTTTAAGCATATTTCATATCGTTTGAACATGCTGGAATGTGAATATTCAATAGGTGACAATAAAATATGTCGCTTTTGCTAAATTCAAATAATTCCGGTTTTTTGTATATAAATCAGTGCACCGTCTGCGTGGGGGTGCTTGTCTTTATCCTGGGGTGCTTGTCTTTATCCTGGGGTGCTTATTTGTCAGGGGTGCTAATTCCGTCATTTACGGTAGTTGTTTATTTCTGGTGGAACCTTGTTGTTGAGCTCCTTTAGATTTCTAGCAAATTTTGCCGCAGAATAGACAGATCTGTGATAAGATTGATGTGGGATCTTTAATCCGAAAGAACTAATGCAACTCTATATTTGCACTTGACATTTTCTGTGAAATCAAGAGTTAAACCTATCCTACTTATGTTCATACATCATTGGAGTGTCCAACGCTAGCTACCCATGGTAACATTATT
Source organism: Carybdea cf. marsupialis auct. non (Linnaeus, 1758) (assembly GCA_010016065.2). Classification (NCBI taxonomy): domain Eukaryota; kingdom Metazoa; phylum Cnidaria; class Cubozoa; order Carybdeida; family Carybdeidae; genus Carybdea; species Carybdea cf. marsupialis auct. non (Linnaeus, 1758). The sequence continues at coordinate 10,194 of JAAAKL020009739.1, forward strand.
TATGTTTAATGATGCCAGCTGACCACAGATCTCTAAAAAAGACTAGATTGAGCTTCCAATTGTCTCCAACAGCATAAAAGTGTGGTCACAAATACTAGCCCCCATTTGGTAAAGTAGTGTCTGCTATGTTACATAACAATGTTTATAAGCTTTGGTTGATGGGGACCAAAAGGTAGTCGAACGACTGCCCTTGGTTTGAGACAGAAGATGCTCCACCAAGTGTTATTTAGAAATCAGTGATTTGATGGGGACTTGTATTGGCTATGTATGACTGACCTTATTTTGATATGGGAGCTGCTCCTTTCAGTGTTTGTAGGGATCCATGCAGCTGACTGACAGTAGTCAGCTTGAAGTTGAAGATGACAAGCAAATGTTTGTTCCAGTAGAATGCATTTAGAGCAAATAATTACACCTTTTTTAGTACACTTTTACCCTTGAATTATCCCTATTGCAAGTGTAGCATTTTCTTTTTCACATACGATTTTGGCTGATATTCAAAAGATCCATTTGGGCAGACGTCCATTAAATTTAAAGTGTTGGAGTAAGCTACATCGCTCCAACTTCAAAGCATGTGAGATATGCTTTTAGGTATGGTTGATCTTATCATGATGAAATGTGGCATTGGCCGGACAAAGAAACCTATCATAGGTTCAACCACAGATCTCTAAAAACACTGGATTGAGCATCTTCCATCTCAAAGCAAGGTCAGTCGTTAGATGCCATTTCAGTTCCCATCAAACAAAACTTGTAAACAGTGTTACACAACATGGTGGACCTTCCTTTGCTTTTTTACCTTATGGCGACTACTATTCATGACAACAATGGGAAGCTCGATCCAGTCTTTTTTAGAGATCAGTGGGTCAACACTCACTATTTATCTTATTAGGCCATTCAGCTATGCAAATACGCTAAACTTTTTCCTTTTACGCTTGATATTTCACGCAAATTTGATAGAATGAATGAACAAATGAATGAATGAGCAAGTGAGTAAATGAATGAATGAATCAATGAAGTGCAGAAGACATTTGATGAAGCAGGTAAAATGATGAGCAGTTGAACAAGTCCAGAAGAATGTAATTGATTAGGTAAACAAATAAGTGAATGACACTTTCATACATAAATGATGTACTGGTAAAGCAGGGGTTTTTCCTGACAATCCTGTTAGTTTTGTTAATTTTTTTGATGTTAGTTTTGGTTGCTTTTTTTTCAGTTTTTCATAGACCCAGCAAAACTACTGCCTTTGTCACGATTTCTACCGAAGCCGCCGGGGCAGAGAGGTATGTAGGTACTATTATGTGTTAGTGAATTATTAAAAGCAGTAGTGGTAGCAGAGGAGGGACTGTCCGTAATTTGATAAGTGTGTGGGTGTTGTGGGGGCAGATAGTACAAATGTCCAAGGTGGAAAACTTTTGACAACAAATAAAAAGAAGAGAGGGTGGGGCATGTGTGTGAGGCCTTAAAAACAACAGAAGCAATTTGGAAACCAACAATTATATATAAGATAAATGTCTGCTTTAGGATGGTAAAAGCAACATTGTTATCCTTGCTCCCTTTGTTAATGACTTTATACTAGCTATTACTGGGCATCAATATGAGGTTTTACTTAACAATGTTGCACGTTTCAAGACAGTATTGATAGGTGTCTGTAAGTCGAGTCCAAGGAAATTGGTAATACGGTGGTGGTATACTGAAGGTTTGCAACTCCTCAAAGGAAGTGAGTGCTTCTCTAGGCAGCCACAATAACTTTGGTAAACTATTGTTCTAGATTATAATTCACATAGGTCAAAGTGATAAGAGATATTTTCCGTGTGGCTGTCAAGATGGTGCCTTTCAGCCATCTTAAATTAACGGTCCCTCGAATTGGTAGCAGTGCTTTACGTAAACCAGAAGTCACCCTGACAGCGATCACACACAGTCATCTGTACTTTCCTCTTTATTTTTCTCTGATCTTCACTAACTCATTCTACTTTGTTTCTCTTATCTCGACTGCTTCGGCGTTCATATATATATACAAAAATTACCTATACTTAAGAATAGTTCGTCAGGTAATCTACTCTAAATAATCACAACGTCATACAATTTCTTACTGATTTAACGGTTTCGCTTGAGCTGCATTTGATCTAGAGACTTCCCCTTATGAACAGACTAAGGAATTACAAAGTCCAATATTAGGGCTTGCTTCCAAAATAGTCAATCACGACATTTGGGTCTGACAGTGGCCAAATACTTTCAGATTGGTTTTATGGCCACTGGGGTGTAAACGCGTAGCACTTAGTCTAAAAAATAATAGTTCTTGTGAGTTACTAATCTGCTAGTATGCATATTTATAACCTGTGGGTGAACAACACGGTTTTATGATTGGTCATTGTACTTGGGTAGATTGGGTTTAGTACCGTTTAAATCTTTGTTCTTATCCTTTTAATACCTTGATCAGTAATGCTATTCAAGTTGAGCATGATATTTTTTATGGTAACAGTATCTCATGCCTGAGAGCGGAGTCTGGGAAAGGTATGTTATGCCCGGTGGAAACTCGGATGCATGACTTCCATCTACATCTATACTGTAAAGGACATTGTATCGAATTAGTGGCAGTGGGACTCAAATTCACAATCCTTAAATCGTGAGTCCAACAACCCGATTAGGACTTGAACCCACAACCATCATGTAATGAGCCCAAAGTCGTAGCCAATTGTTCGCATTGCTACAAAAATCAAATTTGGTAAAGAAGTTCGGTGCACCATATTTAAATTTCGATGACGGGAAGGCCGAATTCGCGAAGGAACAAATTGTTATGGAACATAAAATATCGTTTTAAGTTCCTTGAACCGGACGGGCAATAGAAGACCTTGGCTATGGCGTCAGGTGCCCTGATCTTTACGTTAAGAATACTCTCGTGGTCATTGTAATAATGTTATCTTTGTGCAAAAATGTCAGGTATTTGCTCTTTACTTTAGGACGAGGTGGAAGAGGAGGAGGCCGAGGAGGAGGTGGTCGTGGAGGAGGCCGTGGTGGCAGAGGTGGCAGAGGAGGTAACTGCTTTGTACTTATGTAGCCGCTGTTACAGCGTTGTTTAGTCTGTATGTCAGCCTGTATTGCAGACCAAAACGCCAGTTTTGTGTCAACTATACCAGTTGCATTGTTTGATCCAGCTTGCTCAGGCGTCTGGTCACATTTACTTACAGGTTCAGAGGCATACAAAACCCTTGGCTGCTAATTAGCAATTTTTGTGCGCACTATGTGTTCACAATGCTGTGGGAAAGTGTGACGTCACGATTTTGAACATTTTTGAATTAAGGGGAAAGAGCTCAGTTTTCACGTTACCCTATTAGTGAGAACGTCAATGCCCCAAATTGAGAGTGATGCCCCTTCCCAACACAGAGATATCAGGTTTCAAAGTTTTGAATCTCTCCAACAATGCTGGTTTAATGCTGGTTCCTAACTTAAGGAACCAAGGAATATTAAGAGAGTTTTGACCAGAGATTTTTGAGATTCAAACGCCTCTAGTTTTAAACGCTCTATACACTACAGGTCTTCTACTTTTGGGAAACAGCCTATTCCAAGCTTGGCTTTCGATATCTGGAGTCAGATTGTACTGTTTTTAAAACTTTTGATGTGACGTCTTCACATTCCCTCCGTATATAAAGATGTTATATACCAATGGCGATCAATAAAATTTGGAAAGAGATTTCACCATATCAAATAGCAAATGCTTCGTTGAACGTAAATAATTTTGGGGGGTACTATTTGGTTACGGAATGACATTGCTTTGCGCTTTTTTTAAACCTATTTTGCGATTCGTACTTGCGATGATTTTGACACCAGATTTTTCATTCAGAAAGGAGAAATTTCTTATTTAAAAAGATAAACAGTCTTTAATATTAGGTGTAGCTGTTAAAGTGTGAAAGAAGATTCCTCGTGCCAGCAAACCCATCTTTTTATGTGTTTTTGGCATTTATTCTCTTGTTAAGTCAGCAGTAGGCATGTAATTTTATGTAACTTGACCGACGCTGCCACTGCATGCGCAGTTACTGGTCTCTCACATTCAAAGAAGTGCATCACTTTTTCTTACAGAAGTAGGCCGCATTTGGGTCGTTTTGTTACTGCATAGCCTAAGCTTATTTGCAACAAAGTTTGTCGGATGAAGTGCGTTTCTGCGGTACCTTATGGCTTTCATTACCAGATTCTGCCGTAGTACGACATTGCATTAATTCGCAGTTACGAATGAGATATTTAGTATACAGAAAGAGGGTCCGGTAAACTCATAGAATTTCAGATCCTCTCCTTCTCTTTTGTCCGCTGATTTCTCGGTTCGTCGATTACTAAAACCTTCCTTTTTTCGAGTATCCGATTACAGCTGTCTTGAAGCCCCTGACCAACCACGATTTTACAGTAAATGTAGCCTGATAAGAAAAGGGCCATTTTCCAGAGAGGAGCAAAGTTAAAGTTGCAGTATTAAGACGCAAAAGAAAATGAACTGGTCAGTCTTTGTCAAGTAAAGTCAGAATTGATGTCAATAAAATATGTAACCTCCTCAGCAGTTGCTTTGAGTGTTTGAAGACAGATAGGAGCTTCGTCGTACTTTAAAATGTGTATCACGTGTGTTACGACCTACATGCAGTGTAAAAGGAGGAAGGCAAACCTTCTCCATAATACTTGCCGCAAAGGTGTAATAAGAT
>JAAAKL020009740.1:0-14869 GCA_010016065.2 Carybdea cf. marsupialis auct. non (Linnaeus, 1758)
CACCAACAGCATCATCATCATCATTATTATTATCATCATAATCATTATCATCATTATCAGCAGCAGCATCATTATCAGCAGCATCATCATCATCAGCAGCATCATTATCATCAGCAGCATCATTATCATCAGCAGCATCATTATCATCACCAACAGCATCATCATCATCATTATTATTATCATCATAATCATTATCATCATTATCAGCAGCAGCATCATTATCATCATTATTATAATCATCATTATCATCAGCATCATTATCAGCAGCAGCATCATTATCATCATTATTATAATCATCATTATCATCAGCAGCATTATCATCAGCAGCATCATTATCAACAGCATTATCAGTATCCTTAGCATCATCGTTTTCATCACTATTATCAGCATTATCAGCATCATTAGCATTATCAGCATCAGCATCAGCATCAGCAGCATCATTATGATAACCATGATAATCATTATGATAATATAACACCCTGTAGACTTATACAGGAGACTTGTGTTTGTACAATCCGTCCTCTCATTGACGTTTCTAGAACTGCACTACGCTACTTTCTGCTTGCATTGGATTTTTGTGCTAAAATCGCTTAAGAGCGCTTGAAATTTAAAAGTAATCTTAGAAACACACAACTGTTTATCATTTTGCGTCATATTAAAATGATGCTACTAAATACATGCGTAAGTTTGTAAGTGATATATATGTACAAAGATCTTTTTTGTGGGTAAGGTGGTGGCCATCACTGGCTCAACGTCAATGATCCAATTCTCACAGTCGCGTTAGCTTTGGTCTCGTTATCCCTTGTGTTTCTCGCCATAACCCTCTACTTTTAATTACACCACACCAAACAAACAGTGACTGACAAGTGGGGGAATGAGGGAGGCAGTCGCCCCAGTAATTATACTTCAAAAGTACAAATTTTTTGTAATCTAAAACAAGTTTTCAGACGTTGCTAGTAAAGATAAAGCACTCTACAATCAAAATACGTCCTTGGTTATTCGCTGCTATTTCACAATCCATTCTTAATTGTATGAAACAATGGTCACGCCTTCCTTGACAGGCTAAAATACGCCTTTATCCTCTTCCCCCCTCCTGAAAATCATCTACCCAATGACCACTCCTGTTTTCTCAAATGGACTACAGATGATCACTTCGCATTTAATGCCTGTGAAATTCTAGCGAGAAGCGCATAAGTACCCGACAAAGTGCAATAAAGGAACTTTATGTATTTAATCGAGTATTTTGTTTGGGTATACGAGCAAGGCTGCGTATTGAACTATGACCAAATGACTGGGGGTAAAGGAGTTTATAAAGTTGCATCTTTTTACTTTGTTCTGTGCTTATCCTTTTATCGCTGTATTAAGCGACCAACGAAAAAAATGGTAAGTCCCAGTGGAAAGGTCGTGGGAAATTTGGGAAGTTCTTGAGGGGCCGACAAAGAGTTGGGTGTGCCGATTACAATTTTCTAGACCTGTAAATGACTTTTTTCCTGCCAACAAAGAAATAGAAGTAACACGTAGAACGTTTGGTAGGTCTAACTGCAGAAACAGAGTGCAAAATTTCCTTTAAATGTAAGATATCTATGGAATAGTTTTGCGCGTGTATCCGTTACGAGTCGGTAATGAGCAGTACAAGTGTTAGAACTTGTGTAAGCCTCAGTATCGATTGAAACAGTTGACATCGATGCCGATATCGATACTTAAAAAACTTATACCAGTTATCAGTATATGCTCGTCTCTGGTTTCGACCTCTATTGCTGATCAAAATTTTCAATATTGTCTAAGCCTCTCCCCTAAAAAGAGGTTTCTTGAAGATGCTCTTTCATAAAGTCGACTTAGCATCCTCTCTATGTTTATGAGAAACATTTATTCTTCTACTCTCAAAATCAATGCAGCCCTCTGTTTCTATTTTGACCTAATAAAGTACTCATCTTCTGATGATTCTGGAATAGATTTTCTTTTCCTGGTGCTATTCTTATCGCAACATACTCACATGTAAGAGCGATAGGCTTTGTTCCTTTAAAAAGTTTTCTTTTTGTTGTACCGATAAATTCCGCACTTTCAAAATGTTTCACGGCACTATTGGTGACTATTGACGACAAAGTATATAATAAAAGTCTCTTAAAAACCAACTGTTACCTTGACGTTCAGGCCAGATTTTATTTATGCTTTCTGATTAACCCTTAGGGGTGAATTTCGGTGCCAAAAGCAGTCTACCTGTTTGTATAGAATTTATGTTGTGTTATTCATTTTGCAAACAAGCAATTAGCAAGCTTTAGCTTTTCTTCTATGCGTAGAAAACTACTTTACCAAATTTTGTATATCGCTAGGGTATTTCAACGCTGGGAATATTTCATACATTGCACTGGATATTTCTACTTCAGTCTGGTTGGATTCTACGATCACCTTGCCATAATTATAAATGTATTATCATCACCGACAAATCTGCCAACTCGCTTCGGATACACTCTCTAGAGATTATTAGCTCTTTACTTCTGCATGAAAAAATTACCGGTGCAAGATGTATAACTGTATATCATTTTATTTTCAAGCATATGAATTGAATACTGATTGAGTGCGCACATTTCTACATCTGTAGTTCATTCACTCTTGTATATCTGTGTTCCAATGACAGTGGTTTTTCCTTAAAGGGATTTTTTCTCCGTTATCATCTACCTTCAGATCGTCTGAATGATCGTATCTTGTTTATCAGTAAGCTTTTAGACACTTTATATCAAGAAACTTTAAATCCGTGATTTTGTTTTCTACCCATTGTTCACATATCTATGTCAGTGCTTTTGAAACGTTCACCGCTCAAAGACTCCCACCAAAATCCACACTGTAAATTGGAACGAAGTAGGGTGAAGAGCTCATTCAAGGCAATTCATTTGTAATTAGGATGTAAAGCACCAAATATTATGCAAAAAACAACACCACAGCCTACGTTTTATGATAAATAATGAACTTTGTAGCCATCAACCGTAAGATAAGGTACTAGAGATAAACATGCACAGGAGTGCTAAATTGATTTGAAAGATGCTTGGGAGATTATCGGTAAAGATTGCGGTTAGAATTCAGTTGAAATAACAGAAATCCTCCCACGAATTTAAAGTAAAATTTCTGTTTGCTAAATAGATGAAGTTCTAATGTTTTAATTCCAATATTATTACTAAACCTGTGGATGCTTAGGGTTGCACTTTAATTTGAAGAAAAGACTGCAAGAAGATGAGATTAATTCAGCACTTGGTCAAACAAACGACGCCATGTTTAACGCTCATGTACTTCCCATCTGCTTCTTTTCTATCTCGTACGTACAAAATATCCCTGTTAACGTAACGGGAAAAGGAAGGAAATTGAAAAAGTCTCAACTATGCTTACATTCTTGAGTCAGGTAAACTCAAAGGCCGAAATAAACGTCGTAAATAGATCTCAGTGTCTTGGCATCGCTTCATGTCAATAAAGAGGTCAGTTAATTTATGTAGAAAGTGAACCCATCATCAAAATTTAATGCTGCATTAATACTGCTGATTCAATCTCTTCAAATCTTCCCTCAAAGCAAAACGAAATGAGTGAATCTCTGGAGGAGCTTAATCTCCCATCTGCCTAATCCTGTACTGATCATGGCTACATCAGGGTCTGAAGAGGTATTAACACTGCAAAGCCACTTTGAAGTCATCTAATATTGCGTGTTTTGCAATCGTTTTGATAGTCATGGTTCCTGTACTATTATATTCTGTTAGAAGCTAACGGCATAGCGTTGGAATTAGACGACAGATCAATCTTGTCGCCTTGAGACAGATCGGAGATGTTATTCAAAAGTTAGTCAACATTCATACACCGGAGATACAAGCTTTTCTGCTCAAAATTTTCTTTAATTATCCTGAGAATCATGCACATGGCTTCGTATTGATGGAGAAGGGATAAACAGTTAATCGACAGAGATCTCAACCAGAAGAGTGTCTAGTTGAGAAAAGATTAAAATTTCAAATTCTCAACGGGCGCAATTGAACAGGGAAGAGATAAGAAATTATCCTGACAACATCAGGAAAGTAAATGTTAAACGTGGAAAGCAATACGCCTATAAATATACGCTTAGAAGAAAGGTCATGGAAAACTTTGAGGTGGTAGCACGTCGGCTTAAAGTACATGAAATGCATATTTTCTGTTGTAATTAGAGGAGATGAAAAGAGACGGTAGCTCATTCGGTAGGAAGTTGATACTAGCGAGTAGAAGCTTGATTGCTTGTATATAAGCTTGGCTGTCAATCTGAAAACCTCTACTAAAAACCCGGCAGGAAAATAAGAAACTAGTATTAGCTGGGGAAGATAAATGCGGCGAGGAAAGAAAGTGACAACCCTACCTCTGCATGCTATTTTTCTGCGCATTTGATTCGCCTCAAAATAAAATCCACTTCGCTCTGTGATAGAGTTCAGGGCATCCTTTATTTTCAATATAAAATAGCAGAGGATTTTTGAAGATAATCAAATTGATGAAAAATAATTACTTAATAACATTATTATTATTTGTTCAGCTTTTTTATAGATGAGGGTGTGTTTTTTACTGGATTTCATTTATTGCTGTTGTTGTTGTTTACTTCCCTTTCGGTCTGAGTCTTTTTCTATCTATATTTTAATATCATTTTCCTTTTGTGACCCATGTCAGTTAGGTGTTATATGTAAGCTAGTATGCTGTTACGTATTGTAGTTTATTCACAGGTAAAATGCTGTTGTTGTACGGATGTTTATATTCACTCAATAATTTGATTGTCCTCATGTAATTCACGAGGCAAAAGAACTGAGAATAGAAATAGTCTGCCACAACTATTTGTTTGTACAGTTTCGGAAGAGAAGACAACATGTGTGAAATTAAAAAAAAATATTCACAAATGACTATCGATGTATCAATCCAATTCTTAAGAATTCTAAAGTCAAATTTTTTACAATTGTAAACATTCAAAAAGGGTAGCGTTGAATGCAATGCTCTCTGGTAAAGGATTTGAAGTTTTAATGGTGATTACATAAAGGGAGAGATTTCTTGCCCATACTTCCATAGCTCAACTGAGAAATTATGGTACATATTTGAATTAAATTTATAACGTTTCTACATCCTTCTCATGCTGAATATATGGTTTTATTTATTGGGAGCCTTGATCAACGACAGAAAAGTGAGAAAGAGAGAAGGTTTAGCGTTACACCGTTATAAATATAGATTCATACGTTGATAGCAATGTTTATATCTACTTAGAAATTATATTAGAAACTTGAATCACAAATGATATGAGCTTTTCCAGACATTTTAAACGGATTATGGTATGGATAAAATGTCGTATCAATATCAGATTTAATATGCACTCTTTTTATGTCAAATATGCAAACATAAACTGAAATTATAAATGATATTTGTTCATGGAGTGGTGGCTCAATGTTGGTCTCTCAATGGCATCTATTAATAACTCGTGGGAATGTCTGATAACACTTTACGACAATCTAAACAAAATATTGGTCCATTCGAAGACTTCTTGAGCGTCTGCTGTTGCCAAATGCCATTTTTATCGATTTGAAATATTGCTGCTTGAGAATGTTATTTCCTATTAGAACTCTTCTCTTGTAAGGATTGAGTTACGCAACATATAGGTTGAAACAGAAATATGTGCGATACCAAAATTGCACAAAATAGCCAAGCGACTTCTGCTGTTATGTAAAATGTTCATGCTACGTGCCATACACAAAATGTTAGAGATTTAAAACTCATTTTTTCTTGCTAAATAGTGCAATTTCCTGATTGCCAGAGTGACTGAAACTTTGTTTAGGAAGTAACAGAGCCCCTTTAGATTCCTCCTTGACCCTTGACCCCCCCAATTTTTGACAAAAAAGCAGATATTGGAGTATTATGTCTCTATGAAAATGTACAGAGAAAGTTTAATCTTATTGTTTTGGAAATGCTCAGTGTGGAAAGATCTGAAGAAGTGGGTTGGGGAAAAACGTATTTAGATATGGTGTCTTGAATTCAGGGAGTCTGGACGCCTCATCACGTCCTTTGGCTTATCTTCTAAGGATGATTAGTTTCTTCGAAAGTAGGCAAGAGAACTGGAAATTGCAGACCATGAGATCTTATTTACATTTATAAAAATAGCGCACTTTTTGCAATTTTATTTTTAATTGATTACATTAAAAAGTCATTGATGTTATTTGTAAACAACGACAGAAGTCACCATAGAGAGACCTGATTGAGATGTACAGAATTCTCAATCTTACAGTTGAAAGAACTAAGGAACACAACTTAAGGAGTGTTTGCAAAGCATTTTGCAGTAACATGTTTACCTCCTTTGATATCTGAGTCTTATTGGAAGAATTTACAAGTAATGGAAAGAGAGAGAAGTGCCCTCAAATCCATTTACCGAAGCTGCACTATAATTTTTTTTTTCCTATTCATTATCGAAGATCGAAATATGTTTAGTGCAAAGTACTCTTCATTATTGAATTTATTTTTAAAAGCTTGCGGCTTTTTTTTGTATTATGGCTTAAAGTATAAGAATCTTGCAGATCATTACAATGTTTGTTCAAATAGTTTTGGTTTCAATATTTGACCTTAAAATCGATTAGATTTGAAATAGAGAAACTGCGTAGTAGTTAGAGTAGCTTTATCACTTAACTAAAATTTCTACTGAAGAAATGACAATTGTACTGAATGTCTGTTCAAATCGATCAGATAATGGTTAGGTTTTAAGAATTTGTATGCTATGCTTCTTCTGACTTTAAAACCCCCTCAAATCTTCTAAAACATCAAACCGCATGCAGTATATCTATCACAAAATTTGCGACACATAATTTCTGCACAATTAAGTAATGCACCCTGTGAAACTTTACCGAGAAGACTAAAAAAGGATTAGATAGGTAATATAAGTCTATAGGTAGATAGGAAATGTCTTGGTTTTGAAGGTCACTTTAAAAAAATACAAAAGTACAACCTTAGAGGTGCTGCGCATCTCTCAAGTGTGCTCATTGTTGTGATTCAACCGAAATATGTAGAAAGTAACAAACAAGTTATATTTAAAGAATTTCAAGCCTTTAGTATCAAAAAGCAGTTCATCATTGATCTATTTATCAATGGTATATACAAGCTGTAAAAGGTATGGCTTTCAACGTGGTCTGACAACACAAACAACGTGAAAAAGTCATTGTAATCAATCATCAAACACCTGACACACATAAGACAACAAAGACCATGAATTCAAAGATAGCGTGTGAATGTAAAAGAAGGAGCTGCCAAACACTTTGAGGTGCTCGAGGTTTTAGAAATGTCTTCTATGTGTGTTTTGAAGATACTCACAAGCCTTTTGTTCCTCAGCATTCATTATTAGTAACCTGTGAGTTGTTAGGGAAATTACGAAATACCACTCGAATGAAAAGAGCTGGTATTGTAAACAGCAACGTGAAAATGTTGGAGTGTTCACGAAGTTTCCTGTTTGCTCACTCTCCTATATTTGATAGACTAAATTGCATGGAATAATTAGATCGGTTTATTTCCTATCAAGTCATTACCGGGCTTTAAACAAATCTTGATATTAATTTCTGAACTAACCTTTTGTTTTCCATGCTTTCCAATAGACCCACTATGATTTATCACCAGTCATTAGACCATGTGACAGTTCGTTTTTTTAGTTTGGATTTCAGGTTTTAGCAACCAAATTTCCTTTATACATTTGGGTGCCTATAGCGGGGCATGGAATAAGAAGGGATACGGAGACATTCATAAAATCTAAAATGGTTAGATGGATGGAATAAGCGAGAGCGTGGGGAGACGTAGAAACTATCATTGCATAGCGTTGAGTAAGATCAAAGTTAGCACTACCATTAGGGTATCATCAGAGGGCTCACAATCTAATAAGAAAAAAAACACGAGAAAACAAAACACATTCAAGTAGTACGCTCACTAAAGAAGCACATCCTTGTGCAAAATGTTATCACAGCAGCTAATTTCCTATCTCACATCAGGTGCATATGACAGCTCCATTCTTAATCTTGAATGTAATATTGTTTTTGTTGGAATTGCGTTTGTCGTCAGCTACAGTATAGTTTCCTAGAGTTTCCTTAATGACTCGCGAATACAATTGCTATAGAGTTTAGAGTTCGATGGTGTAACCAGTATGGGTGCTTGGGGGCGCATCCCCTACCATCGCTTACAACTAACGCCATGTAAACCTTGTGTCAAAGTAAACCAGACACTGCAAAAGGCTGTAAATTTTGTTGATTGCGTCCTACCTTCAAACAGAATCGACTGGCTATCCCCTTGTTAGAGACAGATACTGTAGAGATTCCTTTGCTGTTGGGGTGTTGGGGATTATTTGTGGTACCAGAAAGCATTTCATATTCAACTATTCATATAAGTTACTTTTAACTAAAATATTGGTGAACCAACAATGAATAATTCTGTAATGGTCATACGCTACATCGTGAATAACTGTGCTATTAATCAATGTCATGAATTAAATCGTTCCTGGTAAACGATGTTCGGTTCATCGCGAATAATGCTACAACCGATAACTGCTCAACTTGCTGTAAGTAATAGAATTTGTTAGGTAATTGTGAATTATGCTTTTATTTGTTTGCCGAACCGAGCAATTCTGTATAAAAGTTACCGTATGTAGAATTCTCGAATACCAGAAATACTCCAACGTGTTCGTTGCTAGCTTAGTATAGCAAGTTCGATACTTTGCCCAAAGGATTGCGCTATGTAAAACATCCTCAAGGAACACTTTAGGTGTTACACTTTTGCCCACTTTCTTGGCGTATCATCCTCATTGATACTTCAACTTGATCCTGTTATCTAACCCCTGAGAGTACAGGCATTCGTTTCATCAAGCAACGTATGCAAGATATACAGCGATGTCTGTAAATAACTGCAAAGATTCCTAACATAACCTGACAGTAACTTTGTAAATACTGTACTTTTACGAATAATTAGGAAAGATCACCAATTAAATTGTGAGGGGAAAATATTAAGCACTTCGTTACCGACCATTTTTTAATTCAAGAATACAAGTTGCATTACTGTCTTTGATAAATCAAATTTAATCCAAACTCCAGCTTGCTCTTTAATGTTTCATTACACATTCCATTTCTATCCACCAATAAACAGATCAGATGAGACATAAATTGACTTTGGCCAAGCAAGTCTCAGTCTGTCATTTTCTACTCTATTTAGACTTTGAGATCTTTACTGCTGACGTTTTCGTAAGAAATTCGTCTGTAGGGAAGAAAAAGCATGTGCTGTCCTTGAAACTTGTGTTGAAGCTTTCCAAAACAGGTTTTAAAGCTAGATATACAACTTAAGTAGGTGTACCAGATCATTTGGTTGTATTTAGCGAAACAACTTCAACGACAACGCATGGACGAAGGTTTTATTAACTAACAAAATCATTATACAAATAAACTCGTTAGACAAAACGCTTTCCATTGAAGCAAACTTCAGAGATTTTCTCTGTGACCTTATTAACGCTTTCTGGCAGTCACTGGCAAAAAAGTAAAAAAATAAAAATGATTTTGATTTACATTCTAAAAGATACTAGAGATACTAGAGAACTATAAAGTATGTCGCCTAAACATTAGCAGCCCGAGCTCTATCACCCGAGATTAGCAAATTGTGTCACATTAGCTTCAATTTGCGCGCGCCGGGAACGAATCCCGTTGGAGGCATACTTTTCTATTTCTCTCGTACCACAGCCATGAAAAATGGAAAATATGGATCTGCATATTTATACAGAAGATGATAAACAATGATAAGCAAAACATCAAATTTATGGAATTATGATCATGAGAGTTATATTAGTGCCATGTTACATAGCAAAGTTGATACAAGTTATTAACATTTATTCACGTTACTGAATGCTGTAATACCGTACGTGATACACATTCACTTTGCTGATATCTTCTCAAACTTATCGTTTCAGCTTCTCTCTTTTCAACAATTTCTGTAATTTCAATATGATTTGACACAGATAGATGCCCAGATGGTCTCCTCCCTTAGGCAAATCATATGTGACGGACAGGTTGGTCTCGCGTTATTTGAATATATCTGGATGTCGATGCCTATTGATGAAGGACTGGGGGCTAATATGGCGACTAGAGTAAATAAAGTACGTTATCAATGAACTGTCAATTGGTAGACCAACGGGCTACGATAGTGCAGGGCATCGGGTTTTTATCATGCCAGTGACGACAAGGTCTGTTGTAAAAATCGTGACCCTCCATCAGTACTGAGTTATATAGAGAATGGAATCAGGGTATCATAGATTGTCATAGAGATCTTCCTCATCACACGCTTTAATCTGACTTTATTAGTGAACGACGCTCGACAGCAGCTATCGACATCGAATGCTAAATTTCTCACCAAAGGTACTTTCCACCTAAGTTTCTACTTTACAGTGATAAACTAGTAACAAATGCCAACCATAAAAAATGACGGTACTTGAGTATTTATACCTGATTGAAGTGCTACAGTGAAGTAGTATGCATTGAACTAATATATGCATACACCGTGTTGCGTCTTATACGGTGAAGTACTATACATTTCTGAACAGAATATATATGACTTTCAACCATGTATCAACTTTAAAGTTGTTTAAAAGTTCAAAAAGAGAGTAAAACGGAGCCAAATTCACGACAAAAAGTCAATGAAAACGGGAAGTATATAGAGAGTTCCCACCACCATGATCGTCGGTCAAGGATCTCTGAAACGGCGCACATTTTTCTCTTGTTTAATCAAAGTCGATGACGACTGAGAAAAGATAAGCCATCTGTTTCACCAGTTGAGTTTTTTGTTGTCTTTGAAGCCCTTATCGGTTGACCTTTGGAGTACCATCTGCTAACTTAACATAACATTTGTTTCAGGAAACTAATGAAACTCTTTGAAAATGATTGACTAACGGATCGTGAGAAACCAGATGGTCTAGTAGAAGGGACAACTTGAGCTTATTCATGACTATATTAACTATACTCAATTCTGATTAGATAAACCGAGAAATTTTAAACTGGCGTCACGTTACTTTTTATTGACAGATCGAGCACCTAAAATGAGTGGACGTGCAATGATCTGTCGATCCAAGCCTTTGTGCCGAGAATACTGGATGCTGGCAGGACATTACTTATTCAAAATGACTAGATTGATTTCCTCTGTTTGCAGACTGTGTAATGGAGACTAATGGAACATATCATGCAACTAAAACAGTTATCTAATACTGGTTATGCGATAGAGTTTGTTTTTAAGTATGTGAGCAAATACTACATCTGTGTTTTCCAGAATAATGCGCATCTAAATAATAATAATCTACAAATGAAAGAAATCAGAACTTTCTGTTCTTTTATCATTTTAACTGAGTTAATATTGTGCCTAAATCACAAAATGCTTTACAAGGCCTTTCTGTCATACTTCTTAAAAGTGCAAGAAGATTGTCTTTAACTAATCTCAGAGAGGAAGATGAACACCTCAAAAACGTACTGTTAGCAAATGGATAACAGGAGAAAGTCACCAGGTCAACTATGAGTTAAAATCCGTCATCGTTCCAAGTAGAAGGCTGAAGCCGTTACAAAGCTCTTACATTGCTCCAAGAACAGAAACAACAAACGAAAAAGAAAGCAAAGAAAATAGTTCTCCAACAGCTCAAAATCCATCATTATCCATTTCCACGATTTTTACCATAAATAAGAATATTGCATAACCTGATGACTCAATTCCAAGAGAAGACAAGGAAAGGATTGTCTACCAGCCAATGTTATATTTATAGAGTTATCAATATAGGACTGCCCTCACGGTGCCATAACAAATAATTTGGGGTTAAGACAATTTCTTTTCTCTTAAGGACCCTGTCCCGTTAGCTCTACTTTCACGTGTTGTTTTCAAAGTCACATATGAGCGATATACTTTTGCTTGCAGGGGTGAATGGGATAAGCATTGGACAACGCTTGTCCAGCAAAATATTTAAAAGGACAAGAGTTCCAATAAATTTCCAGCATTTCTGCTTCCGAATCATACCAGGGAGTATTTTATGCAGACCCACGACCTCAACAACCGGCATTACATTGGAATATAGCGTTCCGTTTAGTTTTAATCAACACATTAGCGTCGTTGTTGCTTGCAAGGATGTGATAACGGGATTGGAGTTAAATCAGCTGGGGAAAAGTTAGGATCACAAATGGCCACATTTTTCTGGAGGAAAACTACATGAAGAACTGCAATGGATTTGATACTGAAATATAGGAAACAGCCACATGGCAGAAAAAAATGACTGAGATTCATTGTCACGAACTATCTGTGTAAATGTAGTAGCAATTGCTCATAAGCACACTTTTGTGCTAAAGAGAGTGCGAACTGGAAGGACGAATGGCGGGTTGCCAGAGAGCTTCAGGGACTAGCGTAAAAAAGTAAAGAAACATACATTTTCCTGAAAGAACCCAATTCCTAATCCTATCCCAATAAAATTTCCCATCTACTCTTGATATGCCTCTTTCCCCTACGAAATTCCTTCGTTTGTCACTGCTACCAACTGTGTTGCAAAGACTGCCCTTCACCCTGCATAGGTGGATACAAGTGTTATCATGGAAAAAAGGAAAAGAACATTTAGTGTCACAAAAGCAAGACAGAGAGCAACAAAATTAAGGATACGTACGAGTAAAGGGTCATCATTTTGGCTGGTAGAAATAAGATATTAGACATAGAAGCCAACAAAACAACAAGAAGCATAACGGTGGGTTACATTCCTTTTGTGTATGAATCTAGGGAGAAGAATTATTTCCCACATGAAAAAAGTGACGTAAATCCCTTTCAGAAATTTAATCTTGACTTAAAATGATAAATCACCAATAGCATTTTTTAAGTGAAAAGGAGGCCTAGCTTTACTTATTATACGGGAACGTTCATCGGGATACATTTTAGCACAGTCTGGGTTTCCCAACAGTTTGACGGAAACTGATTGGTCAAAACAACACCACGAATCTGGCAGTCAGATTTCTGATTGGCTACATTTAAAACACAGTTGGGTATTTGTTTCAATAGCATTTTTAATAATGGCCTCTCTTTATCTTTTAATGCTATATCTGATTGGCTTGCGGGTTTTTCTAATAGTGATTCATTTGAGCTATTCATACGTTTTCCGAATAATCTTCTGAGAACATTCTTTAACTGAGACCTGGTTATTATGAAAGGAGTAGACTCTTGGGAAAGTGACACTCTCCAGATAGGTTGTCTTTCTTATTCCAAAACTAATTGACCTTCCAGAAGTACATTTGAAACTTCATACGAACGAGCAAATATTTTTGTACTGATAAGCTAAAATGTGGACGGATTCCTGAACGGCTAAGTGAAAAGGAGACCTAGCTTTACTTATTATACGGAAACGGTCATCGGAGTACATTTTCACACAGTCTGGGTTTTCCAACAGACGGAAAACCAGATGACGAATCTGTCAGTCAGATTTCTGATTGGCTACATTTAAAGCACAGTTGGGTATTTGTTTCATTGCTTCCTTTTCAAAATCAATTCTAACGATTTTGTAAATAGTTGAATAAGGTCAAAATATTCTGCAACGCAGCCTTTATCACCAATAACCCAGCCCTCTCTCAACACACGTTATCTTGACAGTTCTTAGTTTGCCCAGACAGCTAAGTCCCAAACACGGTGCTATTCGTGTCAGGGCGATACCAGAAAATCCGCCTTATCATCACATGCCATTAACAATTCATCTTTTTATTGCACGTGTTCCCACACCTATAACGTTAATCACAAGATTCTCTGCACGAGCAGAACTAACATTATGTCTTCCTGCCAGATTAAGCCCCTTATGTGGGGTAAAATCAGATGAATAATTGATATTCGGTTTTCAGCACGTTTATATTTAATCTAGTGGCATTATGGTGCAAGCTGAATCAACGGTGGTTTTGAGAAATGGTTAAAGCTGGGCATGCATAGCAAATGTTGCATGCTCTTTTCGTTAAGACATGGTATTGAAAAGGAGGTTGGAATATGTCTCTTTCCAGGCAATAATTTGAATAAGCAGAAGAAGGTTTTGATTTTGTATCATCCCATTTATAGACCATTTGAAAGATATCTTAAAAAGTGAATTTCCTTACCTTATTTAAAGTATAAATAAGTACTTTTGTATTTGCATTAATTAAGTGTAAAATTCAGCAAAGACAGACATGGATTTTAGAATGGATATTTTCGTTAAATTTGAATCTTTGGATCCTTCTTAACGAGACCTCTAAAAAATGTAGTCATCAAATTGGTAAATCAAGTATGTTGCATTCTCGTCGAAAATTCTGTCTCGGAAACATTCTTTTGTGACAGGTTTAGCTGTAAACGGAAAAGTTTGTCTTTCCACACTTCTATCGAGCATTTTAATCACTTTAGTGTAAAAAGTAGTTGCATCAGAATTTTTCAGAAATTCTGTATATTTTCATCTTCGAATTCGAAAAAATGCGGGATTTATAGGTATTAAAATTGCAAAAGATGCGATCCAAATTCATGTTTTGCTCAATGAAAACTGCAATGCAACAAAATGTCAGCTTTCAGTTGTAAGTTATCAAAGGGGGCTCTGCCTCCCCCTTGTATAGTAGTGCTAAAAGAAAGTTCTTTGTAAAGTTCACAGTATCATCAGTATCATCGGGAAAATGAGACTGTTCTGTTTCAGGCATGGAGATTTGAATAGGAAACATTATACATTGTACAGTATACAATATACAGTATACATTATACAGTAAACAACATACAGTATACATTTTACAATACACATTATATAGTAAAACTGCACGAAATAGCGAATTCATTTTGTACTAAAAAGCTTTTTTTCGTCTGACACTCCTCAGAGTACATTCGT
>JAAAKL020009741.1:0-14869 GCA_010016065.2 Carybdea cf. marsupialis auct. non (Linnaeus, 1758)
GGTCCCACTTCGAAAGTAACCCTCGTCATATATTTCTACGCTAAAATATATCGGGAAAGAAAGTGGTGCAAAGTTGCGTAAGGTGCTGAAATTAAGCACAACATCTCGAAGTTGACTTGGGCGTCTTCTTGTGTCAGTTTGGCTAAATCAGTTTTCTGTAGCACTACTGCAGGTGCGTGGGGAGGGGTGAAAATACTACAAAATGGCTAGAAAAGTCATTTTCCAGCGATCTAGGAACCTTAATTTTCATCATTTTCCAAAATGTTTGTGGCAGTTTGACTGAATACGTTTTTGTTGCACTACTGCAGGCGCCTCTGCTTCGTCATGATATTTTTTATTTGCTTTCTTGAAATAATCCAGAGTTTATGAATTACCTTTTCTCCTAGTTGCATTTTGCAAATTTGCAAGATGCTTTCGCATAAGCAGCCTTTGATTGAGATGGGCAATCACAAGTGCATTGCTTTGACGTTCGGTGAGAGAAGAAAATCGAAATCGAAAGTCGTCTTTTCATTCCAACAGCAATTGTCAGGCACACTGAGCTAAAAGTTGCATGTTATGGTTCTTATATAAGTCCTCAAGCTGAGATTGAGTTGATGTCGAGATACAAGAAGTTCAAATTGAAGACATAGTGCGAGTTCTCCTCTATTCTGTTGGCATCCTAACAATCTGACAGTCGCTAGAGTCTTGAATGGAGTTCTTTCACAATGAAGTTCAAACAAAAAGCGGAGCATAAGTTTTCTAGATTCATCCACGAAAATAAAGATATGCCAGCAATTAATTCAGCATTGTCTTAGAATAGTGATTTCCTATCAAACCATAAAACTCAATACATTGAAGGGCCTTTTACTCTATTCTGCGTGGGTTTATTTCAAAGCTGATATTGTTCCGTGGGGATGGGTGGGGAGGCCTTCCGAGTAAGAAATGTTACTGCAGCTTTCTCGCTAGCCTGTATTGCAGAACATGACGCAAAAGCCAAACAAAACAATCAACTTACGTCGTAGCATAAAACTTATACAAAGTAATTAGCTCGCTATGAAATAAAATGATTTATGAATAAAGTCATTTTAATTTTCTTATAAAGCGACATAGTATATGACGGTTTTTCTTCTTCCTTCCTCATCTACTCTCAAAATCTCGGAACCCTTAATAACAAAATCGTTGTACCTTTCTCCCACCTTATCGTAACATTTGAATAATCGATAACTTAATTAACACAGTTCAGTATTGACATGAAAACACGACAATAATTTTTTTACTCCTTGGCGTATTTCGCAAATATAACTAGGTTATATTTAGATAACCTATTTGTCTTTAGTAAATAATGCTTATTCAATTCATTTTATGCATGAGCTCCAGTTTCCTGTTTCCCGTTTACCATTACTTTTGATTTGTTACCTTGTTCAATCAGTCTGTATTAGACTAAATTGACCAGACCATTGTTTATTGGCTGTAAACCACCTTTCATCTGAACGAGGTCCGTAGCTAAGGGGGCATGATTCTTATGAACCGATTTTTAGCTACACGTACCACAACAATAAGTCAACCCGTAATGGAAGTTGGACGTGTAACTGATATGAACGGATATTTCATTTGAAATTCTGTCCATAAGGGTCTATTTTTAGTCTCGGTCTTGATAACGGTGTCCCTATTTTTTCTTACCGATGGATCTTGTGAATGTCTCTTGGTGGTAGCTTTTCCGGAAAAAAGTGGCTTTACAATGCAGTGGCAGTTATAAGAAGAATATTTTCTTGACTTAAAAGCACGTTTTTCATTGTCGAGGTTGAGAATAGTGGTCCCATCTGGTATGGAACTCCACGTTTACAAGGCGTTTATTGAAAGACTGAATATCCCCATGAAGCTAAGTAATTCAAGCAAAATACTTCACTTACTTCATGATCAAGGGCTTTATTCAGAGAAATGTATGCCTTGGTCGCTTCAATCGTAACACTTGGATAAGGTACAGATGTATGCGAGGCCAGTTTTTCTACTAGAAAACTAATCAACGAACCCCATCGCAGATCCATTACACATACAGCATACAATGCGCAGAGCATGAATTTAGTGCAGTAATGAGAAACCGTGATGAACTCTGCTGATGTTGCTCAAGAGTGTGTGCAAAGTATAACCATTTGCGGGCGCCCTATATTGCTGGTGAAAATGTCAGAGACAGCTACGCCGCTTGTTCTTTCTGGCACATACAAAGTTTATAGAATGGAGGTTGCACCCCTTTTATGTCGTTTCAATATTCAACATTACTAATCTCAAAAAGAGACTACGGATCAAGGGTTTTTAAGACTATAATTTTTACTGGAGCTCGTCATGATCCACTAGCTTCCTAGTTATGATGATTCACAGTTGTTTTCCATAATCCACTATGAAACTATGGAAGGTTCTTATTTTGGCCAGGTTTCGAGTCCAACATGAGCAAGAATTCGTTTCAGATATTATTGCGATGTGGATGAGTTTCATCTGTGTCGTCATGAAAAGGTCATGCTATCTCAATGCCCTAAATCTACCTTAAATGATTTAGGATATGCCAAAGCAATACACATATTGCCCCAAATGTAAGATTGATTTAGTAAATAGAAAAAGAGTATCTGTATTTGTTGGTATATAATGGTCTTAAGACTCTTTAAGTAGCCTTATTGTTTGTTTCAAACTCTCTAAAGTATGTTATTATCATTTGTTGACATTTTATGGTTATAAACGGATGTAATTCTGTTTCGATTACTAAATAAAGTGAAATGTAAAGTTATATCATATCACATTTAATTTCTATTTTGATGTCTCAACCTTCATGGTGAAGTGTGAATGATGTAATTTAATTCCATTTAGATATAAAATCAGTAGAATTTTAAATTTCAATCAACATGTGTTTACCGATATGTCAACTTACGTTTGATTCCACTTAGGAATGGCTGTACGTTGGGTGTTGTCCTTTAGAAAATTTGTGACTTGTCACATAGAGTGCCAAATTAAAATTTTACAGTACTTATCATTACCCACTCTGCAAAAACGTCTTACCCACCTGCTAAATTTGTCTTGGATGCGAGCCTGAACTGAACCAGTTGAATGTTCAGGAAGTGTAACGCTCTCATGGCCAAAGTTTTAAGACATACTACGGTGCTGTACTGCAAGTATCGTCAGATGCCTATGCAAGTCTTCCTTAACTCGACTAGCAAAGGTTACCACGTTCATAAACATTTGTCATTTAGTTATGTAAAGCTAGTGATGTAATAGTCAATTGTAAAAGTTTTAGGAAACTTGTTTGGTATTTTGTGATGTATCAATCAAACATCATGAATATATCCGTGTAAAACACTCGGCATAATTGTAATAGCAGATTTAAAACTCTCTTGGCATCATGCTATGGTAATAGTAGGATAAAAAAAGTTAGAGTTTTTATGATTAAAGCACGGTTTATTTAATAGATCTTCCAAATGGTTTCATTTTGATTATAAAGCTTTAAAGAAAGTCCTACTATTGGTTGTTAGTTGCTAGATTTCAAAAGTGAAATTAGATTAGCGAAAGGTTGATAGGGATCCTTCACAAATGAACTGCCTTATTCCTCGGGAGCATTCATATACTGTTTAAAAGCTTTTCTTTTCGAATCAGTCTTAATCTTCACCTTGCAAAGAATGCAGAGACTGACATTGGAAAACTATATATTTTATCAACTATAACGATGTCTATAGACAGTAGAGTAGATCAAAAACTGCACCACCGTCGCCTCAAAAATGTACAGATTTCAAATTCCCAAATACTTTACATAAAGGATCTATCTTTTCTGTTAGTGCCGTGCCCGATGCGGGCCTTGACGGGCATGACAAGTGTTGCTGTTGGTTCCTGGACAGTTGGGTTAGTTGAAGCTATAAATGGCAAGTGCGAACTAGTGTTCGCGAGCGGCTTGCAACTGATGTCATTGTAGCTCAGGAACTGGCCAAAGTTGTTCAAGATGGTTTGTTTCTGACCTCCTCTTGCTCACGTCTCTGTAATCTTGCCACTGAGGTCCAACTTCTCCATTGAGGCAACATAGAGGATCCTTAAACCATGAAATCTTTTGCAAGCACAACTATTCAGCCATTTATCATAATCAACATCAGCTCCATCCCAAAAATGTAAAGCTAGCAATTATACATAGGGCAAATTTAACGGCGACTGGGAGATTAGAGTAGAAGTGTGGTAAAAACGAAAACTATATTATAGTAAAGTTTGTAATCATCTTTTACCTCGGTAAAAATAACAATATTTATACCGGCAGGTATAAAATTCAATGCCAGCCTAACATCCATTACTTCAAGGCCTTTTTCTTTTAAATATCAAGAGCAACTGGTCCCAAATATTTGTAATGACACTTCTGTGGGTTAGTATCCAACCATTGATCTTTCATTATAAATACCCTTCGACTTTTCTACGATACACAAAGTTCATGCTCAAGCATCAATAAAATAAATCAAGATCTGATTAAACATAATGCATTCCTTCAACTTTGATCCTGGCTAAAATCAAAAGGTACTGAATGGCAGCATAAATGGAGGTCTTTGTCAAAAACTTTCCAAGCTCCCTACCAGCTGGCGTACATACTTACAATACAACGGATGGATGAACTGCAGAAACCACGAGAGTTTGCTAACAGTTACTGAAAGCCCATGAAAATATAATTGGCTAACCTTCAAGGTAAACTTTGCTCATAATCTACAAGATACATTTGAACGAAACCGACACCCGGAAGGCAGTGCAGAAGCAGAGCAAGCTTTTTTAGCTATCAAGTGCACCAGAGAAGTGTTACTAAATCGTCCCAAACAGCTTTATACCATCCAAAGAAGATATTGGTTACTATCACCTTTCATAGAAATTCCTTTGTGACTGAAAGAATTTATAAATCAACTGGAACCTTGCACTTGCACTTGCACTTTTTTTAAATTAAAAAGGCTGATGCGTCACAAAAGTATTTTACATGCCATTTTTTCTTTCTCCCCTTTTTGCTAATTTTTCATTCACCGAACGCCTAGATCACGAGTATGTATTGACGTTATAACATCTTCGAGACGCTGTGTTTCATACACAGAGAATGTCAGACATGCCTTCTCTGTGGCTCCATACTAACAGGTGCTGCAGTTTGGACAAGCGGTAGTTGTTACGAAGACTAATTTGCACTTACCTCAAGATAAAACACAAATCTTCCTTCTGTCAATATAATGCCGATAATTATGATTATATAGAGGATACACAATGATTAGGGAGATAGCACAAAGTGCTAATGAATAGTCTCATCTTTAAAAATATACTGTCCAGGAAGCTGTAAGGAGGCCGTATAAAGCTGTAATCGTATAAGATCAAGCAACCGAGAGAATCCAGTTTGGACATCTAGTTTATATTTTTTTAAACCCGAACTTTTTCTGGTTTCCAGTGGCCAGTTGTACACGCGGTCATCCTCAACCATGCTGATTAACTGGAAGAAAGAATTCAGCAAAACCGATGCGGCTGTCAGGATGCCACCTTGAAGTACACAAAGTTAAGAAAGGACAGCTATGGAGAAGAAAGCGGCTCATACGAGCGTGTCAGGTCAAGGGCACGGTGTAATAAAAAGTAATTTGTGGGAAACCTGCTTGGAAAGTATTTTCGCAAAGCACCAGATGAAGGGCCAGTTAAGAGATAGAGGCTATGATGGTGCTGCTACAGGGATGAAGCGCTGTTTCTTGTAAGTGTAACTATAAAAAATGGAGTCTTCGACCTAAAGTCTGCTGGAACATTGAAGGTTGATAGCTTTAGTATTCGAATGAGATTAGCAACATGGAATGTCAGTACTTTACAACCTGCTAATAAATTCAAAAATACTTGAAAAGAGATAGAAGCTAAGGAGCTGAATAAGTTAAGGTAGGGAGAGGGTGGCCAGATCATGGAAGATGATGTGGGGATGATCTATTCTGATTGTCACACACATCAGGATAGTGTGGCCTTCATGAAAAAAAGGTATCTAATGCTATGATTGTTTACTAGCAAATCTCTGACTGTCTTATGCTTGTAAAAGTGCAGAGAACACCTTTCAATAACAACATAAGACTCAGGGGAAGATGTGGACTATATCAACGATCAGCTACAGAAAGTGTTGCAGGACCTTACGTGAAATAGGATAACTGTCGTAATGGGAGACTAGAATGCAAAAAATATACTTACTGAGAGTAAAGTACCTACTTTTGAAAGTAATGGACTGGTAAAAAGAAATGAGAAAGGTGATAGATGGGTGGAGATTTTGTGATAGAAAACAGCCTGGTTTTAACGAATCAAATGTAAGAAGTGTATACATACAAACCCCCTGGTGATATGAACCAGAATCAATTTGATTTTATAGTCATTTCATAGCTATGACGAACAGTTTGAAGAGTATTAAAGTTCTCCCAGGAGGAGACGTTGGGCCAGATCATGATTAGCTATTTACTAAGATGAACCTGGAACTAAAATAAATTCATAGTTCAATATAATCGATAAGCTGAATCTAAACATGCTAAAGAATAAAAGGATAGAAAAAGAGTTCAAATTTAAACTGATTTACTGAATATGATATCCATGCAACTATGCAAAGTTACGAATTAGATAATGGTTGAAGTAGCAAAATGAAGGCTTTAAGTGACGAAGCAAAGGAAGAGAGAAAGACAAGAATGAGATATACGTCAATTGATGATGGAGCATAAAAACGTTAAACAGGATGACCAATGAAGATAACTAATCTTGAACAAATTGATAAACTATTTCTACAGAATGACCTAAGATGATTGGTGGGGTGAACAGTGTCGCAGCGCGAATGCCACTCACTAGTATGTTGCAAATGGAATCAGACGTCCTTCAGTGGAGACCAAATAGAACCACACAATGTTAGACGTGATGAGGCTACCTAAGAAAAAGAATATGTCGTTTGACGGAGACTGTTTGATGCATCATACATCGCTGAACTGATTTAGCAGCTTTACTCATATTTCTTTGGTTACTGAAGGCGACAAACTGTCTGCTAAATTATCGTACAGGGAAGTCAACTAAAGTGATCAGCTATTTACATTAATAACACCTGAGCAAGGACACCTAAAAGCAAGACAGCTAGTTAACAAAAGCTTAGATGACCCACAGATCTTTTCCCAGGGTCAGATTGTAAGGATTATGAAGAGACAGCCGGTGGATCCATCTAATGGAGAAATCCCTACCAAAATTTGCAAACGAAGTAAAAAGATGCCTTGTGACCCTTGAAAACAGGGCTAGCACATGCGAATACCACACTTTAAAGAATGTGTCTGAGTTC
This sequence comes from Carybdea cf. marsupialis auct. non (Linnaeus, 1758), assembly GCA_010016065.2. Lineage (NCBI taxonomy): Eukaryota > Metazoa > Cnidaria > Cubozoa > Carybdeida > Carybdeidae > Carybdea > Carybdea cf. marsupialis auct. non (Linnaeus, 1758). The sequence continues at coordinate 7,292 of JAAAKL020009741.1, forward strand.
TTCCGTGGCCCAGACTTTGGCAAGACTATCATCCAGATCCAAGGGGAAACTGGAAACGAAGACCTACTTCGGATTTAATTTCGATGCTCAGGCTAAGGATACACCGACAAGTGCCAAAGCTCGCAAGTCAACTACTGTGCACGGACAGTGCAAATAAGATATTTCAGTACCCTGTCTACAATAAGGAATACGAAATGAAAGAATGCTAGATATTACGTCAATGGCACACAATAAGAGGCTAAAGGCACCTGGAGAGAACAAGATATACTTCAACTGAATTAATTACTCCAATCAAAGTTTCCGGGATATGCCATAAGAATGGATGTTGCATTATAAAGGAAAGTTAACAAGAAGCATTCACGTCTTTTTTAACGATCGGCTAGTCGTTGCAAAAAAGAAAGCAAAACAATGTGAAGAAGCTAGCGGAGGCGATAAAATGAACAGAAAGCATAGTGAAGCAAGTCAATACCGGTTGTGAATTTGATCCGGCCTTAAACTAGAATACTGAGCCTGAAGCCCTGCCGATTATGACTATATCCGTCTGGGGGAAGAACCGAGTCGGGTTTGTGAAGGCACTGACAACTTTAAACACTGGCAGCAACAGAAAATTTTACCTTAAGAGTTTGTCAAGTGACCTCGACCTGATTGGAAAGAAGATGCGAGCAGTGCCTGAGACATAAAGTCAACTAAAGCTGAAGCTTGAAGCGTCCTCACATTCATTAGAAAAGGGATGAATGTTCCACTTGCCAAGAGTCAAAAGATGAATTGCAATTTGAACGGACTGAAAAAGATGGTTACCGCCATCTACAGAATCTATGAAGGGATTCAGAGCTCAATGAGAAATAAAAGGCTTGAACTAAAGACCTAGTGGAGAAGGGTTATGCTTTCATGATACCCAAAGACGCAGCCGAGGATGATGTTGAGTAGTGCCTTGTACATCACAACATTGTAAATCCAAGCAAGTCTTATAAGTTTCGCATTGTATTTGATTTTGAGCAGAATACACAAGAACACCACTCACTCAAGGAGTGCTGCAGTGCCTGGACCTGACCGAACAAGGACCGAACAAAGACCAGTTGCTATTATAGGAGATGTGGAAGCAATGTTCTACAAGGTCAGAGTTAGCTAGGAGTACTGTAATGCGTTAGAGTATCTATGGTTGAGAGATGGAGAGACCGGCACCAAGTCTGCAAAATACATGGTCATTTCTTCGGTAAAGACGTAGTCTCTAAAACGTGGTTGCTACCGTCTGAGATGGACGATAAATGAAAATGTAAGACAGAATTTTATAAGACAATGGAAACAACTGTAATTGTAAATGGTAACGATAGTGAAGCAACACACATACGTTGAGGAAAAGCTTATTCCCCACAAATAAATAGAGAAGGCCACTAAAACAATGCAGGATCTGACAGAATTGATAGTCAACGACAAATTTCACATACGAGGACATAGTATGTAAAAACGGCAACTCCAGTAGATAAAACGGCCAAAGATGTAAAGACTATAAACCTTCACAGAGGCACTCGTCCTATGAAGAGACCCTTGGGGACCCACTGGGATAGAGAAATAGTTATGGTCGGTATAAACATTTGTCAGAAGGAGCCTCTCTCCACATGAAAGAGGTTTGTTGTGAATCACAAGTTCTGTGCAAGACCCCAATTGATAGATGATCCTTTCATCCTCCACGCCAAGATGATTTTCCAAAGCGAATCAAGGGGCCATCTGGAACGGGAAGAGATAATGAAAGCCGGAAGTACTAAGAAATTCAAAATATTGCCAGCTGATGTACTAAAGCTCAAAGACCTCAAAATTTCAAGATGAAAAATATGAATAGATGGTGATGTCACAGAAACAACTGTGCATAAATTTTCTTATAACCCCGCAACAACGTACCATGCAAGCTGTTATTCAAGAGTTGTCAGCAGCCTAGGCAACGTAGAAAAATCAGTTCTTCTGCCTAGGCAACATTAGTTTTGGCTTCAACCATTACTATTAGAAGATCAGAGCTTTTCTTCGCCGTTACCACAGTGCAACCAGATACCCGGCTTAGAAAAGACGTAATCTTGTTGCTGCAACCGTTAACATTTGGACTGAAAACACCACAGATCGTCACTGCATCATAAGTATCACAAAACAAATTGCAAATGTTTGTTACAAACATGTTAGCCGCAATTCATGATTAAACTACATCAGGACAGTGGAGATGTCCACGCCAAGTAGAATCCAGCAGGTTGCGCTTCCGAATGTACGAGTGACGAGGGCCATCCCAGTGAAACCTAAGTGGAGCCAAATACCCATTTGCTAACAGGGACCAGAATATTCAAGGTACGACATTCCCATTGACAGCAGCAATCAGCTGATAAATAACAAGTAAAGAAGGACGTAATTAACTGCACATCTTAAGTGAAAGAAGCAGATCAAATCATGAAACTGCTGTCTCACTACTAAGGCTGTTATCCGGTCTGCAAGGCTGTCTCAATGTATGGCTACAAAGCATTAAGCATAAGGAGATAAATGTACCATTATAAGTTTAGGAGATGCAATAAGTTGAGACTGGCATCATCACTTATGCCTATGAGGCTGGTGATTTGAAGACGAGAAACAAGATTGCAAAGATACGAAAGTTATGCATCTGGAGCCGTCTTCGGATAAATATGTACTCCAAAATTTTGGACAGTTGCATCCATGAACATAATTCGCATAGTGGGAGGGAGTAAATTATGACCACTACAGGAACAGTGTTGGCTAACGTATCCCATCAAGAATGTATATCAGCGATGTGTCCTGTGTCTGCTTTAAAATGGGACTCTTCAGTCGCAGAAAAGGGCTGACCTATAAGAGCCAACCATGCACATACTCCTTGAGATGTCAGTGAAATCAATATGGTCCATACTACTGGAAGAAGGTCAGCACATTGAGAAACTCTACGGCTGCATTTCTACATGTGTTACTATGAGGGTCGTTTATCTTGAGAAGCTATATAGACTTGAAGCCTAATCGTTTGTCAAACATCGTACCAGGTTTTATTACAAGAAGATCGAAGCCAAGATGTGTCAGAGAGGATAATTGAGTCATTTTCCAGTTAAAATCCAAAGAAATCCAGAATACAAGACCAAGAAGGAGATACTAGCACAAAAAATTGAATGGCAAGTCAACCTTCCCGCTGCGTTGCACATGGGCAGAGAGTGCCAGATAAGATTATTGAGGATCGTTATCAATTACATACTGAGGAAACAAGTCTTATATGATGTTAGCGACATCTTTGGACATCTGATGAAGATGAAAAGAATTTTGTTTAATACATTTTTTACTAGATTATTAAAAAAAATACCCCTGCATAAGGTCCTACGTATTTCGGGGTTATAGCATCGCGGCTAAAGTGCTCATTGGGGATACTGGACTCGTTATTATCCCTATGTAGTTTTAAGAATTCTTTCTTATTTTTTGATATACATCGTTTATTTGTTTTCCACAGAGTGTCAATTAAATTGTAACGAGGTCAGTGGCCATTATTGACAATGTTTACAAAACATGTTTGCGTGCTAGTTAAATTCTATGACAAGAATGTCATTTACTATTGCTGTTTGTGTAATCATGTTTGTCCCATTGATTTCGATATCGATGTCCTACCTCTGACAAAAACAGAAGTTGACACAAGCCTGAGGGTTACTTTTGGTAGAGTATAGCCCCTTGAAGTCCTGACCGTATCAGTACAGGGACTCACGTTATGCATCCGTAGTTGGAGTACGTTCTAGGAGAGAAATTGATGATGACTGTATCTTCATGAGGTGCATTTTCTGCTGTAAGTGAATGTTATTCAGCCCGGAATGACATAGTACAGGCAAGCGGAGTATCACTCACAAAGTTTAAGTTAGCAAATTGCTAAAAAGCATTAAAGATGCATTATAGTGCTAAAAGTCCACAAAAACAAAGTGTAAAAGCTTGTCTCTTATAATGTCAAGACGCCCGTGCAATAGTTGATAATCAAGAATAAATAAAAATTTAGATTCAATTGTGAATTTCGAGAGGAATGCACATTTTTTTCTTTTGTGTCTGTCTTCTCAGAGAAGATTCGATTGGGGAATTTTCCTCCTAGACGTCACGAGATCTCCACTAGACGGAAGAACAAGCGCTTCCCAATTTTTGTAGGCGTACGAAGTGAATTTTAACAGTCATGGATACCCATGAGCTATATAATCGTCACTTATAGTTTCTGTGATTGCTCTTTTTGTAATATGTTCAAACTTCATTTAAATATCAAGATCAACTTCCTCTTGTCGTCCAGTTAGGGCCTACAATATAAAGAAGCAGTTGCAAGTGGAGCAATATACTGACACAAGTATGATTAAAAATTTATTAAGCGTGAAACATTTTATATCTAAAGTCTTCCTTACTTCTTCTTCTTTCACAAATACGAATTCATTTTAATTGTGGTAACCTTTTCTCGTATTCATTCTATTGACGGTAACCGCTTTCCTCAAGGAAAAAGATGTCGGCAAAGATTACTATTTAGTTATCGTATTCCTTAATCATATTCTAATATGATGGCATTATATTGATCACCTATGACTAATAACATTTTATGGTGTTTTGATAAGGATATTTATAAAAATATCAATTCTCATGCATTTTTTTGTCTTTTCTTAAAGAGTTTCATCTGCACCCCAATCAAATGAACGCAATTAGAAACAGAGGAGCATATTCTCAAGTATGGAAGAAGATTAGATTTGCTAAGTTTTTTGAAAGTACTTTGAAATCTTGCTAATTTTGCATCAAGTTCTGGTAAAGTAAAAATTATATTAAAATTTCTGGGCATCTTGGTATAAAGTGAGGCATTAATGAAGGCTATATAAATGCACCTTTAGATAGATAACCTTATCGCCAAGGAACGATCTATACGCAACTTAGCTATGTGCAACAGCAATGCTTGGTTTTCTGCTTCTTAACAATAGCAGGATATCAATGCTTTTTGTAAACTTCGTTTTGCCAGCATAAGTGAGGTAGATGGGTAGAGGAGACTGCTCTCTTTCCAGCAGTGACTGTTGCGTTCATGCGACTGCCTAATTAGATAGACTGCTGTTACGCATGTAGTACTCAATGCATATGCCAATATATGCATATAATGGGCTGTTACCAAAGCAACAATCTGTCTGTCACTACGACTGTACATAGGCAGGAGAATGGCATGACCACCGAATTATAGAATAGCTATCAGTGCATAAGACGTCAAGATTTTATTGAAACTATATTAACAATGTAATTCCTCACAAGCACAAATTGTCTTTAACGAAGGAAACAACATCAGTATATAGAAAGATATATATAAAGATATTTTAAGGATTCAGAACTAATCATCGCATTGGAAGAGAAGAAACAAGCCTTATGCGAATGTCAATGTTCATCTCCATTTGGTTGTCTATTCTTTCCGTTATGCAGTGATGAGTTACTACAGAAAAGTGGAATGGGAGGAGGGGCAAATTAAACAATAAACCCCCAGTCTCAATCTCAAAACTGTTTGCCGTCCATAAAATTACCGTTAGTTTTTTTGTTCAAGAATTTGATTTATCAGCTCTTGCATTAAAGTTTTTAAATGAAGGAAGTATGCAGGTACATGAATTGAGTTTTGTTTAATCAAATACAAAATCTTTTACGCTTTTCGAACCTCAAAGAGGTAGCGAAGTGCATCCATCGAATCTAACCCCCCTCTTCTGTCTCCTCCACCTACCAGGGAAAAATCTCTATCTACGACCCTGTATTATAGCAAACGTACAACACACCAGTATTCATGGTATCCATTAGCAACCTTTATAGAGACTTTCCAAAGCAAAGAAGGTAGCGTATCATGCTTCGTAATGTCAATGAAGTAAAATATGTTTCTCTATTGATAATGTTTAATTGTTTACAAGATTTTGCTCAAGTTTAAGCATGTAAATCTTGCCTCCATGGAGTGTTGAGATACTACCACAAAACCCAGAACAACTATCCAATGAAATAATCAAAATTAACCGCGTGTTAGTCGTAGGGTTTGACTAACCAGTTATCAAATAAAGAACCTGATTTACGGGAGACATCTAAATTTTTCCCTGCAACGGCATTACAGTCTTGATATCCATAAGAATGTCACCCATTCTCTGTAACACCTTGAGTAGGTCAAAAATTCCCTGCGTAATAATTGTAGAAACACGAGAAAGGTCAAGAGGTTGCTACATGGCCACTTTGACAGCGGGGTTTCATCGTGTAGAAGTTTTCCGGTGTAAGAGTATAGGAGGTAAGAGAAAATAAGTTACTAGCGCAAAAAAAAGTAAGAGAACTTAAGAGCTTCAGGCAGGAAAAATCATACGCTTATCTCCATTTTGTAACAATATAACTGAACAAGGATGGTAGTGGATCTAGCATTTCTTTGCCGTGCTGCAATTAGGGGACAGTTGAACACCCTAGACGTTATAATGACATGCATTGTGAAGTGTATCACCATATTTAAGTTCACCCTATTACAGGATCGGATGTTACCACGACTAGCCATCACTGTCCTTCGTCTTGTCCTCTGTTGTCGTGTTCAAGTCCAGATGTTGCTAGCCATTATATTTCGTAGCATACAGAAGGCCGGTCGGCACATCGGAGGCGATTTACGTTCTTCCCTTTTATCGTCAACCCATCCAAATTACTTTTCTAATAGTAAGTTTGCTTTAGATATTGAATAGATCTGATGATAACGCACATCCTTGACGTACTCCTCGTCTTAGTCGTCATGAATGTGTTACAATACTTCACTATTACAGTTAGATTCCAATTCAAAGTCTTTAGTTCAAGGCTCTGGTTTAAGATTCAGTTCTGCAGCATCAAGATTAGGTCCGCGTGTTGAACTAGATCGAACGCTTTCTCAGAATCTATTACGCACGCATCTAACTTTTTTGTTACTTCTACTACTTTCTCCGATGTAAGGCTTAACTTAAATTGAAGTGTAATTTATCATTCTGTGGACACCCTATAACAATAGCACAGAGTGTTTGATGCTACTGTTGTGTAGCAATGCAGCTTTCAAGCCCACCTTACTTGAAACAAAGAATGGAACCTCCATCCATTTGATATGTAATTATACCAAAGTTGATTCAAAAAACCGTTAACTTAATTGCAGAAGAAAACATCATTTTCCGTATGGAAATAAAAAAAAATATGCGTTGCGGCTGTAATACAGAGAACTCTTATACTTTTTGGTAGAAGGTTCCATCGATATGGCCAAGAGGAGAGTTATTATCATCATCACAAGTGCCATGCCTGATACAGGCTTGGGCTGCCATGTCTTTCAGAAACGTCCATCTCGAGCTCAACGAAGCAGGTCCTCTGTGCTTATCTTTTCTCCATCTCGGCTCACAATGTTCTTTATCGAGTCCAAGTATTTTATGCGCTGCCGCCCTCTGGATCGTTTGCCGTCAATTCTTTCTTGCAGCGCAAGATACTCTAACTTTTCTTTGTGTGTCATATGTCCCACAAACTGACACTGTCTGTCCTGTATAGTCCAGAGCAGTTGCTTCTGCACGCCAGCTCTACGCAGCACTTCCGTGTTGGTAAATCTGT
>JAAAKL020009742.1:0-14868 GCA_010016065.2 Carybdea cf. marsupialis auct. non (Linnaeus, 1758)
CTGATTGGCTACCTTGTAAAACACAGTTGGGTAAATAATTTCGTTGATTCCCTTTTCGGTTATTTTCTGACGAATTGCACTCTGAGGAGTGTCAGACGAAAAAATCTTTTTAGTACAAAATGAATTCGCTATTTCGTACAGGTTTTTTTTTCTGTACCATCAACAAACTTTTCGAATGTGGTATTTTTTGTGTCGGTCCTCAATACCAATGTATGAGCTAGAATCTATCACGTAAACTTGAATATTTAAGCTTTGGTAGTTCGAGTATACGCATAGTTTTTGGGGTGATAGGGTAAGCCAAATGTGAAAGGCTCAAATTATTCCCTTGTGGGAGTATTGAGGACCTTTCCCCTAACATTTTTAAAGTTTAACTGCTTAGCATGCCTGTTGAGGCTATTCCCGACTTTCCCCCTCCGAATTGACATTGTAATTTTCATTTTGATACCAAGAGACGGCCATGGAAAGGTAGTCTCCCCCTCAATACACCTATAAAGACACAGGATGTCAATAAACATGTCTTAAAGGGTAGAAACGTTTTTATATTACACAGCATTCTATTCACTTCCTTGCATTTTAATCGGTTAATAGAGAAATATTTATTGCTATTGTTTTCAAATCGAGTATTGATAGGTAGCTTTGACAACCTTCGACAGTTTTTCAGTCAACGTCGTAGTATTTGCTTGGGCAACATAGTTACATAGCTACACAATCTTCTGTTTCAACGTCTCTATTGATACCTAAGGTCACATCTTTCTTAAGTTTTAACCTCGTAGAAATAATGTCATTGAGCATCGTATCATCTCTCTGACCCAAGTGGAATTCCCTTCACTCTGGAAACATTGGAATGGGTAGCCAATTCATACATTGATGTCTGTAGCTTCTGTCGGCCCAGGTTCGCTGAAATCGTTTGTGTGGGCTTACGTCAGGTCAAAAAAGTCTTTTTGTACAATGAGTAAACCGGAACGGGCGGTAATTCCAAGCACAAGTCCTTAGGAAACTTTATTATTTGATGTTTCGACTCAAACTTCCTAAAAGAGGACCCTCAAATGACTATAGTTAGTAGGAAAATGGACGGTCTCGCTGATGCTTCTTAAGTAAACAAACCGCTCGTGCTATCAGTGGTAAAACCTGTACGAAAACAAATGATTTTGACAAGGCTATGAAAGTAAATTGAAGATAAGGATAGAAATCTTCCTGAATATGGATGTATACATTTATTACAGATACAGAAGGCATTTTACACATCAGGACTACAAATCTGTAAGCAAGCACAGAATGTTTCTCCGTTGGCAAATGTGAGGACAAGTGGCTAACGACGTCTTTCGATCTCAAAGACCATTTGTAAAAATGATTTGCTAGCTTAAGGCTAATGTAAAGTCGACTTAAAACAAAGGCATGGAAGACATTTGATAGCAGAACATTCTAGTTATGAAATCGTGAAGAAAGCTCTGATTTCCAGAAATTTAAAGTCTACATATTCCTTGAGGTTTATGTAGTAAACATCTCAACTAACTGCCGGCAAAAGATATATCTTAAAGTCGTTATTTTTACATAACTTAAACTACAGCTTCACCCGCTTCCTAAACCATAACTGTTGTATGTCTATGGTTTGCGGGTTGGTACTACCTGGTTTGTTAATGACTTTCCCCATTACTATCTACTAGAAAGACCTAAACTTCTATATCTGATACCAGTAAAAAGATTATTGATTTCCAGAAATATGTGCTGACATGAATAAATCGTAGTCATTCTGTTCGGGGAATTTTTGGTTTGCTGTATATGGCTTCAAGGGCATTCATGAGAAAACGGAAGAAATTATGCGGCGTAACTGCATGGACATTACAATGGTCTTGGTTGCTGACTGTGTTAATTTTATCTCTTCCTTTTCAATGCTGTTTCAATGTTAGATCAGTTATCGTCCGATACCTCCGTGCAAAGTTGGGATCCCAAATCTGCTTGCAACACTTCCAGATGAATATCAAACTGTTGGTCGAACCCAAGATAAGTGTCACTCATCATAAATAGGGTATATATTCTTCTTCCAACAGTTTCTGGAGTGTAGAAAGCCATCGAAATTCGTTGATGTTTTCGCAAGGTGGCAGATCGCTTGAGGGCAACAAGCTCACCAGTGTCGACTTCACCCAAAACAAACCACCATCCTTCTGTTTTCGCTTTCGGGAAGAATGGTGCATAAGCCTTCGATTCAGTGCGCTGTAACAAAACCGAAAAGAAATTAGCACTAAACAGCCCGCTAACAGAAGCTTTGAAATGGCGCTCCATCAGATAAAATCGCGTAACATATAGTAGAAATAAAAAACAAAACTATAACAGAGAATATACTATCGGCGAGAAAACTGTGGATTCTCAAGTATTTGAGAAGGAAGTTAGACAACAGCGGTACAAATATTACAGCTTGTCTCGAAATAGCTAGGACAGAAGTGTGATCACTAAACATGACCAGATAAAGTCTTTCCATTCACAAAGTACTCAGAATGAAATCGCTCAGAACACTGGTACGGTCCATTACACTATTTTAGGCTGTGAACCGTGGATTCTTAAGATGAATTAATTCTATCCGACTAAAAGCCCTTGAGATGGTGCGGTATAGACACAGCCCTCAAAAGGGCATCTTCACCGTCTGATATTTTGATCCTGAGAAGGTCTTCTTTACTCCACAACTTAAAAGATAATCCCTACTATAATAAAAATACGGTATTCCTTATTATGAATGTGTAATGAAAAATAATTTGAGCATATTACCATGAGACAGCAGAGAACGCACCCTGTATAATCAGTAGATCATTGTAACCTTAAGGTTCTCTATCCATGGTAGTATTGATTGGTAACTGAGTTAATGGCGTCACAAATGAGGCCTGGAAGAGGCGAATTGCCATTCCAAACCCATGAAATTACAGTAATTCACTTCAGTTCAACGATCTTCGCGACCTTTTATGTGTTACTATTATACCTTTATGCGTCACTAGTCAGTGTCAATTCCTACTTTAACATTACGTCAACTTAAACAATTTAAATGAGATAAAATCCTAAACGCAGAGACCAAGGAGAAAGTTGAAGATACTCCCGGTCTGCCTACTCCTGGTCCTGCAGTTAATTAGCAGCAAGATGTTCTATTGTAAACGTCATCCTCCACTCATTAAAGTTGTTCATTATTATTCCGATTGACTCTCATTAAGCACCCAAACCTATCTCACCTTTGCATTGCCATATTGTATCCTATTCAAATCTATTTGCAATGTGTACTGTTGATCAGCGTGAACTGCCGTCCAGATTTGATGGGCAGCACTCCGTGACTCCGTGTCGATCGACTTTCTGTGCTTTTCTCCCTCCCGATCATTCGCCCAGACACCGAAAATTCCAAGTTCGACGTTGAATTGTGGAAACCGACACAAAACAGCGTGAAGCTAGAAAACAATATTTGATAAATTCAAACGTTGAAAGACTGAGCGCGGAATGTTATACTACATACTGATAAGTTATGAACACAGTGTCGTATGCTATCTTTGTTTGTCCTTGTTATAGTTGAAGAAGGAAACTTGGAAGATTCGACAATAAATGGAGAATGTCTTGACACAATAAATGCTTTTGCGTCGACCTAACATATAAAAAAGCTAGAGTCGGAAAAATTACTGGAAGACACAATTACAACACTATTACAACGATTCTTCCTCGAGAGAAATGCAATATATCCATTAAAATGACTACAAAACTTCAAACACATAAAGATGATATATTTTGGAATATCAATTTTTGTTTCACCACCATCACCCTCCAAAAATGCTTCTAATTTAATTGAAAAGTGAATAAAATGCCATTTTCAGTCACATCTTTATACTTACTACACGCTTCTCTGCTGACATCAACTGTGATATTTGACGCAGCTTTAGAATACAATAAAGGTCTCCTTCTTTAGTGGTTTTATGCATATATGTCATTTCAATACTTTAAAAAACCTACAGATGATCATTATATCTCTAGGATGATTCAGCTACGGTGTTTTTCGTAAGGTGTCGGCACGGCAGAAGCTGGAGAACTCAAGGCTCAAACGCTGCATCCTTACCTGGTGAATATCATCCCGGCTTAAAACCTGTCCAAGCATCCGATGCAATAGCTCGGGTCTCCCTCCTGCTGCACCCAATAACTCTGGAATGCTCTCAATAAAGGAAATGTTCCTAAAGTGGAAAAATACATCAAAATATGAACAATTGGCATGGAGTGTTCTTTTCGCCTGTCGAAAGCATAGGACTGAATAAATAAAGTAAAGAAAGAATAGAATTACTGGGAAGTTAGTAAATAATTCAGACTAATGCAAGTTCAATCCCCTAATGCATAAGAGCTCCAGCTTTTCTTGCCCGAGGTGGAGATCCTTGACATTCCCTTGGAATGCGGATGACCACTATGGGATGCCTTCCATTTTTACTGTCAAAGAAAAGCGCAAGACAGTCTACTATATTTGTAACCGATTAGCGACCGACTTTAATGGACAATTGACATTTCTTATTGTCACTTTTGCTCACCATACCTCCCCTATCCTTCTCAAAAAAGTTATTTGCATTTAGCATTCCTTCTTTACGGGCATAATACGTATTCAAACAACGTTGTCAATGTTGTTAAGTGGCCGATAGGACACAACTTCTCAACCTGCCCCGGCACGGTTTCTTCTGATTTCAGTATCTGGCTTTTACTTCACATCAGCAGAGGCCTACCAAGCCGAAGCACATTTTGAGTGTATGCATGGAGAACTAAGACATAAGTTGAGGAATAACCTCTAAGATGAAGGATACGGGATACGATGAGGGATGTGGAATAAGATGAGGGTGCATCTTAACGCATGCTATGGGTACCGAACCATTCCAAACTGCATCAAACGTTTTAGAAGTCACCAAACACGCGTTAGAATTTTAGATGAAGAGACATAACACTTGCGTGACACCCCATCACTCTCTTGTGACTGCCCTTATGATATAATAAATGGTATCGCACTTTCGAAAATCACATATTATTCTCCCTTTCGGAACTGCGGCGGGACTAAAGAATGCTGAATAGAGTTCAAGGTGTGAAAATGTCTCGATCATGAAGTGGAACAAAACTCCTTACTTAATTCTATAAGTGACTTCTTTCGACCATTCTTTCGAACATATGGATGACTCATCAATGCCCTAATTCACTAAAACAGCCTTTGATGCACTAACATAAAGGATACGCCTTCATCGTATTATTGATAAAGTAAGTAGCTGTTTTGCATGGCTACAGAGTATCACAGAGAGGAAAAGAAACAAGACCCATTGCCCTACCTAGGTAAACAATCGAACCCCCTGGATAAAAATATCTAGATTGTTGAATGTCTTGATACAGCAAGCAAGAAGGGCAACATGAATGAGAGCCGATATAGATGAATTGATTCAATAACAGCTCAAAGTACAACTCCGGTACGACAAGTTCACTTTTGGAGGAACACTCTTTTCCAGGTTACGGAATGTTAAATGAGGATTGAAGGCGACACGAGAGACGTGTGGCTATTGGTTGCAAATGGGCGTGGTAAAGGGTAGAGTTTCACTTAATGGCGCAACATTATCGAGATCTGGGGAACCCTTCTTAAGTTAGAAAATCCTTCAGAAGGAACCAAGATAACATTTGAAAACCACATAACCATTCCCAGTTGTTTTTCACCATTTGTGACAATTCTCATTATTTACGTAATGAAATGAAGATAGTTGCCAATATTGCGAATGAGAACATCTAAGTTCGATTAGCGGAAATAGTATAAAATAGAACTACCAGAACTATATATGACCACTGAAACCGAACAGGACTTCCGATACTTGCTAATGTTACTGATAATAACTACAACTAACATGAATCACAAAAGAGTAACAAAGTCATCTACTCCTAGACCACTAGGACTTACATAGGCCGGTTAAAAACAGCCAATGAAAAGTCTGGAAAGTCTGAAATGTCCAAGCTGTCTTTAAATTATTCTCGGTCATGATAAATAGCTATTAAACCAGGATGATTCTAGTTGGCTTTAAAGGATTCAGAATGCTTCTGCAGTTCTTTTTAAGATTCCCAACGCTGACATAGCGATCGCACTTTCTCGTTACTTTTTCGGCTGATTCCACACGAGATGAAATCAAAACCAGTGTCAGCACAACGTGTCTAGTTCCCTCAACAGTAACAAATTATTCAGAAGGAAATAATCAAATTATCAACTTCTCAAAATAAAAGTACAGATGTAACTATCGAAACACTTACCCTTGCGAATTCTTTACTCGAAACAGTCTCAGAATATCATGATCCACATTTGGCAAGCACAGTAACGAGCAGTCGTGCCACCACCTTCCCTGTGTAACCATTTGCACTAAATGCATTACTCTCAAAGCTGTTGACAACCACCCTTCATCTGCTGACACATCAATCATTGCCTACAAGATTACATATAAGGCTTTATCACATCTGTAACAAATGCTTTAACATAGAAGTCACATTTCTGTGTTCGATTACTGTCTGCACAAAGAAGAAACATTGTGACACCATTACTTTTTTCCCCATTAAATCCTTTTATCAATACAAGGCAGGGTTGCCACTTCAAAGTATTAAGTTACTTTGGAAGAAGCAGAAACAGAAAGTAAACAGAAAAATAGAGGTAATTAAAGACAAATTATCTTTCAAAGATTTCCAGGATTGATATTAGATTTAAAAGTGTCAAGATCATTAGTACGAGGAAAGCGGTCTGGAGACAGATAGTTCTAGATCTTGGCAGTCTTAGGAAAGAAACTGTTAGCATAGAAATTAATGTTTGTTTTAGGAAGAAAGTTCTTGATAATCAGATATTAAGTCTTCCCCTATGAATCCATTCTGGGTGTATACGTCATTCACACCTGCTAAATGAAATTTTGGAAATAACATTGACATTCTTACAACCATACTGAACATGTACTTCTAATACGCTTTATGATGTAGCTTTTAACTCTATCACAGGGTTAATGTTCAGGTACTATCCTAACTTTTCTGTCCTGATCCCAGCTTTTGTCTAGGGTTGGTTTAGAGAAATCGCACTTCCCCTCGTTCAAACCAGCTAAAATATTTTGCAAACAACGTAAAATTCAGGTTTTCATAAATTCATAAAATGCCATAATTTTTACATTGCAGATACTATGAGTAAGTACTGCGAAAGTGGCAATATGATCTATTCAGTTACAAAAAGATATTCGACAAACAGGAAATATCTCAGTACCAGGACTCGAACCCATGACCGACGCATGTGCAGGCCGTGATCTACTAAATGAGTGAGATGACCAACTACGATAACATATTCTATCATCTCATGCAAACTATTAAGTATGCAAGAGGAGTGAGAGTGGAGGAGTAAGAGTCGGAGGAGTAAGAGTCGGAGGAGTAAGAGTTGGAGTGACAGTAGGAATTGGAGACGGGGGTTGTGTAATGAAATTCGAATTGCTTTTGCCACCAGGCCATTAAGGTCTGCGACTGAAAAAATTCCTATATAGAAAACAAAAGTCATTAATTTATACATTATACATTCCTGGCAGTTCTTTGCCATTTTATATGTACCTGAAACACGTAAGGGGGCAAGTGAGCAGTAGTTACCCCAAATTCCTTTCATAGCAGATCTCTCAAGAAAGGCCTTCAAGTTCACAGCTTAGAAGCAAACGTACAAGGACACCAAAAAGAGGGCGGGTTTTACAAGGACTGCATATGAAACCAATCGATAATGCATAATGATAATGCCTTTGATATTATGTGTAAGTAAATGTCCGTACCACGATCTTCCAGCATAAATAAGTCATTATCGGTGTTACGATACATTATGGTGGAGGTTTACTCACCCTTTTAGTTGATAGCTCTTAACAGAACTTAACGGTCAAAAGCAAATTTAGTGAACTAAATTGAAAGCATTCTAGCTCGCGGTCTGCGTTTAAGGTGACTTTTAATCGGCAGCGATAATGGAAAAGGTGTGTGTTTGATTTCGGTCGATCCTTTTGGGAATACTACGACGTGCTACGCATGGGAGTGACTTTTACACAGGGGGATGTTTTTGCCATACTGAAGATATGCCAAGCATAGGAATGTCATTTACACAGGGGACGTGTTACTTCTTGACTATAAACCCATCCGAATGAAACAAATTGCTCTATCTCCTATGTATGATGTTCCTTTTTCCAATTAATGACTTTGCCATTACCACGGAGTTCCATATCACACCATAAATATTGTCCAAATGTGTGATCAACCATAAAAAACAGCGATTCTCCAGCATGAGAAAATGGCGTTTAAAGGTGAGAGCGGCGTTTACTTTTACTTTAAATCTAAACGCAAGGCGTTAATCAAGCGGACAAGACGCTAACGCAGCAAATGGCAACTGAAACTAAACACGCCAAAATGATACGACTATCCCCTCCTTTCATCTTGTCACATTGATTCTTGGCACCATAAAGTTTCCGATTCTAGAGAAATTGGATCATGGTACCTGCAATATCCTGATAGCTTGATCTAGCACTGACTTCGTGTCTGTTACGTAATCTGCCATTGGAAGTGGAGACCTTGAGAAGTGAGCCTGCAATAATAGATGTGCTTTTGTATGTGGGCTGTCATAACTGTACTGGTCAACTTCAAGAGGCAAGTTGGCTGCCAGCTCACTAAAAAAAGAGAGAGCTGTGGTTGTTATATATGTCAGAGTCGATTAGGAGTAGCACAATTGGGAAAATACTCACTTGAAAGATGTCATTGTCGAAATACAATATTAATAAAGCCAGCATTGTAATAGATATTTAAAATATGAGAATGCCATCTTTCCTGTATTCTAGTTTTAACGTGAGGTTTACCGACTCGAGCCTTGAAATAGCGATGGAATGTAAGGTCACGATGTTACTTTCATCGACGTTTACTTTCTAACACTATTTTAAGTAGAGGAAAATTGATAACAAATCTGTCTAATATTGAAATTTGACTTCAAGTCTGGGAAAATACTACAAAAAATAGAAAAGCATCTTACAAATGGGCTGAGAAACACAAGTAGGCTAACAGATACTGAAAGGGCAGTCGAGGCACATAATGACTCGCAACTTCATTTGGACTACCAGAACTATACCCTGCGTAGTCACCTGATTAAAACAAACCCCTCTTGTCAAGCAAGAATATTAAAAGAAAAAAAGTGGCTGGATAATACAAACTCTTCTAGACCTTAAACCGATTTTTCATAAATATATTCTCATAATTTATAGCCTCTTGTAAATAGATACATATTTGCGGGGATGATCCCATAATTACTCATCATCATCATCATCATCATCATCATCATGATCATGATCATCATCATCATCATGATCATCATCATCATCGTCCCGTTCTTTATCAATCTCCCTCATCTCAATTCCTTTAACTCATTGGCAGCACGTTCTGAATTTATCTCTTATGTAGCTGTTTCCAATTTTTTTAGCAGTCAACACCAAAAGCTATGCAAATATACTCTCGAACTAGTTAGAACATATGGAAACAATAATTGGCCAGCAGTGAGTGTGGGCACTGACCAATTAATAACAACCTCGAAATGCATTACCTGTTTATCTGATCTTCGTTGTGGCGGACAGGAAGCTCGGCATACTCTTTGACATCCTGAATCATAAATTGTACATCAGGTATCAAAGCATAGTCATTGATATCAATGCATTTGACAGCCATCATAGAATAAACTTGGTACGATTTTTATCTGCTAATGCTGAGGGAAAGCGATGAAGTCACAAATTTTACGTTTTGGAAATAGCACGATCTGACTCCAGATATATAAAGTCAACCGTGGAATACGCCTTTTCACCAAATACCGCACCTGTAGTATATACCGTATTTAAACTAGAGGCGTTTGAATTTCAAAATCTCCAGTCAAAACTCTGTTAATTTCTTGGTTCCTTACGTTAGGAACCAGCATCAAACAATAAGGTTTTGTTAGAGAGATTTAAAACTTTGAAAGCTGATTTCTCGATGTTGAGAAAGGGCAGGACTCACACGTTTTTTCAATTACTAAAACATTTTCAAAATCATGACGTCGCACATTCCTTCCGCAAATTGCACGATGTAACTCAAGCACCTACAAGATCAATATTCTCACAGATCTCTCACTAAACAGGTCTGTAGTAGAAACAGCGAGAAATATGTTTTTCAAAGCATTTAACATTACCATAAATTTTAAAACATTGATCATAAGAAATAGTCCGGCGTTAACAAATGGCAGTTTGAGAAAACCTTCTATTGACTTAGATGGACATATATATGTTAATTATGATAGAATGGTTTGTATAAAGACTTGCGTAGTGTTCGGGTAATTAAAAGACATCAAATGAAAACTTAATTAAATAGTGCAACAGACTAAGAGAGATAGTAAAAAAGGACTCTATCTTTATACATCTGGGGAGGGAAATATGAGGCAGTCATAAGACAGCTCAATACGACTGCGTGTTTTCTCCCAAATTTATTCGGATTATGGGTACCATTGTGTTGTCACTCACGATATAAGATATATGTGATAATAGACAGCTACGGCAATCCCTTATCTCATGTTTCTTTGGTAAGTCTGGAGCGCCTTTAAATACGTTTCCAAGAATCAATTATATCTCCACAAATTACATACGGGTGAAGGTGACGAAATACAGAGGAAGAAAAGTAGCCGCTTGTATATAGAAATGAGGACACCAAGAGACAGTGAAAACCGCACGTCCAAAAGTGATTTTGTCCATGCACAGCTTATGCAATACATTAGGCACGTGCGATAAGCTGAAAACACGGCTGGCGCAAACAAGTTGCTCTTTCCCAGAGCGACACGATGAAGATATTGAGATCCACATACTTACCGTCAAAATCTTTAGTAACTCCTCCAACGTACTAACAGACGTAAGGCGATTCCTAAACAACCTCAATGTGTTATGGCTAAGGTAATAATACGACGAGATACGACCAAGCACTGTAGGACGGATGGATCGGTTGTCCTATGTTAATAACGAAAAATGGGAAAAAAATTACTTTGATATCTTCATTTCATATTGTTCATACTGTAAACACTACCTTTTCACAAATTTTCATTGAGAAAAAACTAAGTAGAGTAAATAGCATGTGATAGTTGTGAAATCAGTTCAAAAGTTTAAATATTTTAACAGCATGTATCTAAGCAATTGCTGCACAAAGACCATTAAATTTCTGTGAAATGAATTTCAGTATTATTGAAAAACTTCTAGAGGGATTTTGGTCATCACAGATTTTGTGGTCACCATTGAACTAAAAAACATTGACGTATAGTCGGAATAAAACTGTGTTACAAAATACAAAATATTAATGTTTAGGCATTTTATTTCAGTTAGAGGTAATTGGCATTGGGCACGGAGGTTCAAATTAATAAAAATACATGTCATAAGGTATGGATGTTTCACACAAAAGATTTAAATGTTGTCTATCAATTTCAATGTCGCTGCGGAGCGCGATACATTGGCCGGACGTCTCAAGTACTAGATCAGAGGATACGTCAGCATGTTCCAAGTGTTGTGCTAGAGCATAAAAATATTTCCAACAGAGCGACCAGTGGAAGCAAGGAAGCAACCAAACACGCACCTATTTGAGATTCAGCTACTGCCTCCCTCTAAACCGTGCATGTGTTAAGGAATTTTCAATTGAAAAATTCTCGGCGGTACAACAAGCTGGGTCAGAGTACCACCTTAGGGTACTGGAAGCCGTCATATTAAATATTCGAAACCGGAATTACGCCGCCAAAAAGAGTTTGTCTCAAATGTTCCTTTGTTCTAATTTTTGTTTCCGTGCACCTTCAATTGTAAACCAATCATTGTTAAGTTAGTCAATCGGATGGTCTATCGCATGTGTATTTATGACGTCGTAGGTCCTGATGAGTGTCACACGATAAAAAGGAATAATAAATGAATTTTGTCAGCCGCGTCCTATACAAAAGATTCCATGATACCTCTTACTCAAACTACCATCTCCGGAATCACTGTTGACATTCATTGTTGGCAAGGCAGCCAATCTACCGTCTCCCAATGTTTACTTCATAGAAACACCAGGTCCTACATTTCTTTACTTTACCTTTATATAATAGATACACCCTTCTTCATACAAACTCCATTAAAAAGTATCAAAATATAAACAAAAGTTACGAAAGGAGATAAAAAGTGATGTCTTTATCGAGCGTGTTGAAAGAACAAATTTATAGGTTTACTAGACTACTAACCTACAATTGAACTTTAAAAATTGCGATTTGGAATGTTTTGTCGATCACGTATTCTTAGCGTTACCAAGTGTACTTACACTTCTCTCATATAATTCACTGTTGATTGAAAGCCCAAAACCAAGATTAGGTACAAGTAAAAGCTTTCCTGAGAATGTCTAACAATGAAATGTATCTTTTACTCTTTACTTACGTATTCATACTTATGTATATTTTTTCCCTTTGTATTCATGAAGGAAAAAAATTTCTGGACTGCCCGTAGTCTCAAGTCGAAATTACGCGGTCTATGTTATTTGGGTCACTAGATTCTTCCTATGTACTAGAAAGTTTTCTGACGCAGGTCTCTTCAAGCTTATAAGGTATTAAGTACACCATTACAGTCATAAATGTTACGGTGTTCAAGAGGTATTTTTAAAAATAGTGCCTCAAACAAACCAACGTCCTACTTGTTGATTTCATAATCGGAAAGTTCAGATGTTTCTTGGTTAGGTAAAAATTATTAAACAAAAAACCCACTCCAGCCGAAGGCAACACCATTAATGTAAACACAGGGTACTTATATACCTCGATAACAATCAATGATTAGGGTAAATCTTTAGCAAAACCATGTATACCTCTGCAACATCTAGACAAGAGGATTGATCCAAATCCAAAATGGCTGCTTGTACCAAGTTTGAAAGGAGATGATTGATGGAATCATGTGATATGTCGTCCAGATCGTAGTAGGTTGGGTTCATCAACAACCGCCGGAAGAAGTACGTCCAAGTGATGTAATCCATCGCATCTTGTTTCGATGTAATGGTACCAGCTACAACCTCTGCGTTCAGATGGTCAGGCAATACTTTTAACAAGCTGAAAAATAGATGGGAGGCTTTTGGTCATCGTGGTTAACAGTTTACGGTTTCATTTTAAGAGACGACATCTGCCAATACAATGAAATAACTGGCCATTAGAATATCAGGGACACGCATAACAGAATATTTGAAAAGAGCAACAGGAAAACTACGAACAGAAGCAGTAGTACGAGCAGAAGAACGAAGAGCATCCCCAAAAATGGCATCCAAAAAACCCCTGAGGATGAGTAAAACAAGGAGCAAGAAGACAATGAGACAAAAGATATAAACAATGCTAACAACGATAACTGAAATGACGATGCAGAGGGGGGGGGGGCGAGCAATAAGAGGACGAAGGGGAAGAAGAGGAGAGGAAAGAGGAGCAGGAAAGCGAAGAGGAACAGTAGGACGAAAAAGAGGAGAAAGAGTGGAGGAGCATGAAAAGACAGAAGAGACAGAGGAGGAAAAGACAGGAGGAAAAGACAGAGGAAGAGGCGGAAGAAGAAGAGCACAGACTGAAAGCAAAGCAGGTAGAGGGGTCGGAGAAGGCTAGGAAAGAAGACGAGAAAGAACAAAACAGAGAAGAAGCAGGCTAGGGTCTGAAATTGGGAGGAAATTAGAAAGAAAGGGAGGAGCCAAAAGTGGAGGAATAGGAGAAATAAGGTAAAAAGTAGAAGATGAGCAGAAGGTGTTGTAGCTGTAGGAGGAAGAGAAGGAAATTGCAATGAAATTGGTAGGAAATTAGAAAGAACGGGAGGAGCCAAAAGCGGAGGAATAGGAGAAATAAGGTAAAAAGTAGAAGATGAGCAGAAGATGCTGTAGCTGTAGGAGGAAGAGAAGGAAATTGCAATGAAATTGGTAGGAAATTAGAAAGAACGGGAGGAGCCTAAAGCGGAGGAATAGCACAAAAAAGGTAGAAAGTAGAAGATGAGCAGAAGGTGCTGTAGCTGTAGGAGGAAGAGAACGAAGAGGATAAAGACAAACCCACCTAGATTCCACAGGAAATGGTTCGTACAAAAACTTCTTGTAAAAATGTTTCTTGATATCTTGGACAAGAATAACAGCAACGCCATTGTCGTCATACTGTGGTCGACCAGCACGCCCCATCATTTGCAATACATCAGTAATCGGGAAATCTACATAACGCTTTGTCTTTCCATCGTAGAATTCTGTCCCTTTGACTATCACCAAGTGAGCTGGGAAGTTTACACCCCAGGCTAACGTCGCAGTTGCAATTAAGACCTAAAATGGATCATACACCAGTCTAAAGCTTTCACTTTATAAACACATGCAGGGTAAGATCAGTTGCAATGATTACGAATTTGCAACCTTAATAACAATTCTTTAGATCGATTTTCTGTCATTATACAGCAGGATCAAGATATTGTGAAAATTGTTCAATTGCGGATCAGCCAAGTTGATTCCGATAATAACCTCACTGCTTATCTATAGAGGGTTGGCGCAAAACGGACTTTGACACCTTTAAATGCTTCTCTTAGTTGTTGTATCGAAAACTGCTGCTTAACTGCAGCACTTTGGACACGACAATCAGGCTAGTTACTCATTATCATCAGTATGGTGATAATGATTAACTTCGGTTCATCCTAGAGCACATGGAATGTAGAGGACAAGGATTAAATACGGAGTGGAGCATATAGAGTTTAGAGGACAAGGATTTTAAATAAACACATGGAATGTAGAGGAGGATGAGCACATGGAATGTAGACGAGGATGAGCACATGGAATGTAGACGAGGATGAGCACATGGAATGTAGACGA
>JAAAKL020009743.1:0-14868 GCA_010016065.2 Carybdea cf. marsupialis auct. non (Linnaeus, 1758)
AAGGTTACGAAAGGAAACGGAAACTACCGGCTATGCCCACGGGTTTCTGGTAGCATGCGAGTCGTCAGTAATAGTTTCGGCTATTACTGACGACTCGCATGCTAATAGTTTCTAAACAGATGCCATGTGTCTTATAATAAATTAATTCGAATACGACAATATGAAATAATAGGGGCCTAAATCTCCTATGTGAGCAAAATACTAGAAGTACCGAACCTATTCTGTTAATATGTACTGATACTGTACTGACCCTCACACAGTAGAACAATGGCACTATTAGTAAACTGCCTCAAATGTTTGAAGCTTATCGTCAAGGAAAATTCATCTAACGAACACTCGTGCGCATGTCACTAGCCTCGTTCTCAGCTAACCGTGCAAAAACGTGCATGTAAGCCATGTAAACACCAGGCCTAACAGGACCACTTTTTAAACAGCATCGTGTAGACGCTACTTACCCGGCACAGTACTTAGCAGGTACAAAACTTGAGAGGCACCGTATAAACGCAGCCTTATAATTGCTTGTACGTCCCAATACCGGTTTCCAATCGGCCAAAGATTCTTTCTGCTTACGTTAATGGCGCTTAACTTTTCCAGAAGCTACTAATGCTTGACCTAAACGAAAGCCTCGCGTAATCTTTCACGGATACAGGTGAATTTGTGCAACTCTGTCTGACATAGTTCTTATTACGTAGACAACATTGGTTACACCTTCTCCCCCAATGAGGCCAAATTACAGATCTGATATCTCAGGTTTCAGTTGTTTTCTCACTCTCCCTAATAGCACCCTGAAGAGCACCTTAGCTACGTGACTGGTCAGACTGGATAATAGTAATCACCATTTTTGCGCTCCTGACTTTTTAAGAAGAGCAGAAACTATACTTCTGAACATTTTCCGATTATATATGTTGTTTGCAGTATGAGTTACCACATTTTGGGCATTTCAGAAATGGCTTGAATCATCCCTACATAAATATCATCTACCCACCTATTTTCACCTTTCTTATTGCCAGTCACTTCAGATGTAAGGAACCCGGGTCCTCTTGATCATATCTAACAGTTAACAGGTATTTGATGTACTCTAATCATTCTTTTAGAATGTCACTCTCTTTCAATATTATGCTGTCGTTCGATTTTAAACAGCCACTGCCTTTTCCAAACCTAAACCTTTCTATCCTTTGGCTCATTTCCTTTGCGTTTGCGGTGATGTCCTTTTTCAATTGTTCGCATTCACCATTCTAACATCTTTCTTTCTTTTCTATTTTTCCTCTTTATGAAACAATTTATCTCTGTATGCTCAAGCCTTTACTTTTCCATACTACTCTTCTTTCATTCAGTAGTCAAGAAATCTCATCTATCTTCTATTATTTTCTTTTACACTATAATGATAAGGGTAGTACTTTGCTGCGATTTCCGTAAAGTTGACTTGAAAATCACTGTAGGGTTTCTGATCAAACGTTTTTCACTTGATAATGTCTCTTCTTGATAATGTTGTGTACCTCAGTTTGGAAAGGGATTTGTTGTTAACTTGGTCTAGCATACCAACATATCTTTTTCTTTCTGCTTGGCCTTTCTTGTTTTCTTCAGTTAAATTACTACTGCGCTTGCACTACTGCTTGCAAATAATTGCTTTCACAATCGTCTCCGCAATATGTCTCAGCACTGCATTCCTGTATCTCTTATTAACCGTGACATAATCAATCTGCATAATGGACTTTCCTCTAGTCGCCACATTTGCTCCCGGTGGCCATCCAGCTCTGCGCAATTTGGAGACCAGGTTCTCCTCGTCATGAGACTTGACTATGGAAGGACTGTCAACCGGCCCATAAAGCTGCCCAAAGTTCATTGAAAGCTACGAAGTGAGAGCTTAAAGCACTGGCTGATAACCTATCACTACCAAAAGTCTCTTATCTCGATCTAACCTTAGAGGGCAGCAACTACGAAAATACAACAAAGGTGTCAAGTAAGTTCTATGTGATTCTATCTTTCCTTGTTGTTTTACAGGTACTTGAAATTACATGAACTATCGACTCGGGTATTTCACACTTTGCATGAGGGAGGGGTGGACTTTTAGACAGTTTTACTTGTTTTATTTGATCGGTATATAAGCTGATTTTATCAACATAGCTTGCAAGAAAAGCGTTATTAGAGAAGCTCTATTCTAGTAGATTAAGAGTTGATTATCTGCATACAGATATCTTATTCTAAACGATTCGATTTCGATTTCCCAAATGAAAGTTTTCAAATCTAAATACCGTCTTTTGTCTAAATGCGGCTAAGTTTGCTTTATTCTTGTGGTAGAAATACTGACAAAACCAATGAATTGTAAGGAATAAATCTCTCTAATGAGAATCCCAACCACATATGGTGAATAGTATCCCAATCTCCGCTGAATAATGATGCTGCGCAGGAGAGCAAGATTACGAGATTTATTCAAAGAAAGCTATTGAACTGGAGCATGTAATTCCCATGACAGGACAACAGTTCAACAAACAGATTTTGGATTGCTATGGAGACATTTAAAGACACGCACTACAGTGTCCTGCAATTGATTCCTTCAATTACAACTAAATAAACTGGATGGTGCGAATGGATATATCGCAATGTTATGAAACAGGTACGCCTTATTTGATTTACAGCTCAGGGAATTGCTCTAACATCTGGTAATACAGACTAAAATAGGCATATGACTACTTCTTCAGATAGCATGTGATTTTAAAAGTTTAGTTGCATTTGAATTCCTCCACTAGATATAAAATCATTACTGTTCCATTTACAGCGTCAGAGAAACCATTTTAGAATTTATAAATCAAACACTGTTCAGTCAAAATCAACAGAAAAATAGTATGAAACAATGAATAGTATATAGTAGCTATGTTGAAAAATTCGATAAATTACTTGACACCTGTCAGCTACATTTCAGTTTCGATGAATACTGTCTCTCTAGATACATTCAGAGATATGTCTGGTGTTGATGATCATTATGTAGGCAACTGACAAGGACGGAGCAGAGGGAAAAGTACTTAAAAGATCACAGAATTAGTTGGCACGAATGATATCGCATTGATTTGGTCCTGTCGACCTTGTCTAGTGTCATATAAATTACTCGAGCAACTCCTTAGTTAGTGGTGTGGTACTAAATTTACCGAAAGCGTTCTCTTGAATAAAAATAACAAAACCAATACAAAGTGATATACTGGACTAGCTTAAATAGAAGAGTTTGTTGCTAGTATCATAAGAGGCAGATTTAAAGTATCATCCATTTGCTTTCCTCGCTATTTCATTTCAATGAATAGAGGAGAAGATGAAACACTTTCGTCGCATTATCATCTCACAGTAACTCACTAAAGTTTATCCAAAGATGGTGGAAGAATGGCCCGAAATAAAGTTATTTATTCAATACACTTCATCTACACGTCTTATGCCGGGTACGTAATTTCTTATTAAGAAATCATCAAATGTTGTTGTGATGAGTGACAACTAACCGCTAGATATCTGCCTACACGTATTACATCACGATTAATATTCTGCAGATGGGACATTCTTTCAATTATATTAGTATTGCGGTAATAAATACCAGAGCTTTAAGTAATTATAGGTAACGAAGTGATTTCAAGTCGATAAACATTTAACTGAGAACATTTCAGTATACAAATTTTTGATATTAGTGCCGGAATACCAAACAAAAGCTGAAAAGATCTTCAAGAACCCAAAACGGCAACTGAGTACACGAGAGCAAATTTACGTCATTAAACTTCCAAAGATTTGAATAATATTCCGTTCATGATTAAAGTATCCCTAGTGTCTTGAGTTTCTGAAGGCAGCTAAATATATATTCTTTAAAAGCTGGCAGTCTATTAAACACTGCTTGGTAGAAGAATAGGAGAGAAGCAATACTATCAAAATCTAATATAAAATTCTACACCACAAGATGTGATGATTCGGTCATGATTTTAGAGTTAGAAACAATATTTCCAAGCTGAAGGACCATATCGTGTATAAATACACGGTAAAAATTATGTAATTTTGGCACTTTCTTGTTTGTTTCAGGTGCCATTATTTTCGGAGTTATTTTCAGCCTACGAGTTAGTACTAACTTAGCTGGGATTTCTTAGCACCTCATAACAGAATATAGTCATCAGTATAACAATTGACTATTAAGTTTTCCCCATTTTGTTCCAATGACTGGAAATACATCGAATTTGAGTAACAAATTATTTTATATAGTACTCACGAGTCACATTTCAAGTGCATTATATACTAAAAATGGGATTAACAGAGGGAGAAGTCACTTTTATTTGAAGCAATAGGATTTACTAGCGATTTCAGGTAAAGCAATCAAATAACCCGTAACATTGCTTTACCTCTTGGTTGTAAATAAGAGCTCTACTGTCTACAATAGCATCCAAATACAGAGAAAGAGAAACAAAAAGGAAATGTTGCATTATGTTAAAGATGAGTAGTGGAGGCAAAGGCTTAATCAATGTAACTGTTGCCTTGATTACCAACAATACAAAGATTTCAACGAAAAGGCTATGTCAAGGTTTTTATTTAATTTTTAAGCGGCTACGTTTCCTGCTGTTGAACGTTCCGGTGATAATGACACAATCAATGATGAAGATAGAAAAAGTATATCTGAAATTGTGATATACTTTCTAAACACATATATCATCCCCAATAACTTACTTTTACACTACACCCATACGAAAACCCGAAACACATGTCCCTAGAAAGTATTGCGAGGAATATAGCAACTTAACTTCGTGTGATGATAGATTAATTCGATGCATGTTAGTTTAATAAATGTTACTTCAGATCCACAATTTTGTATCATGATGTCATCTGCATTGCAATGTAATTCTCATGTAAACTCTTGCATTTTCTAACAGAATGTAACGTACTGACTGTATCTTGGCTGTGGTACACCACATTCGGCGATTTAAAGATTCTACTGTTAATTAAACTACGAATAAATGTAATAGCAACACCATGCTTATTAAAAATAGCACAGAATGTGTTTGAAAACACAATAAATTTCACATAAGAAACCCATTGGTCGTCTATTTAAAAAGCTGGTTTTACAGATAACTGAATGAATTTCCTTCAGGTGATTATAAGTGGGACGTAACTTTCTGTGCAGGGAACTGTAAACAAATTGAAATTTTAGGTTGTGAATGTGACGAATGAATATGATTTTTTTTTCAAAATCGCTCAAGTGTGACAATATGTGGTACTTGAATACATATGTATTTTCCTCATTACGTCTCACAGTAAAAGAATGAATATGTTTGCAATCCAGTCCCGTAACTTTTTTTTTGCCTAGCACAAAAAATAAATTTCTTCTTTAAAACATGTTAAACCCACACGCCAAATAAATTGTTCAGAAGGGTGGTTGTTAACATATGAGGATAATTGCAGAATCCCTGTTAGAAGTTATTTTAAGCGGAAAGTGACAAAGTGTGAAGCAACTGTGGGTAGAGTTTAATATTCCTTATGTGACATGAGTCGACATTGTTAAACTCTGCTGTCTATTAAATATTCAGTTCGACTTGAATTGAGTTCGAGAAATCAAGGTAGTATTACACCGCGTGAAAGAAAAAATTATAAAAAAGTAATAAAATATGAAGAGTTTGTCAACATGGGTCTGACTGCATGATGAAACAGACGGCCACCATCTATGGTGAAACGTGTGTGAGGTCTCATGAAAACTATACTCGAATAAGAATGAAAGCAGTGATATTGCCAACCCTCCAAAACTCACAAACGTCTATGGTAATCTTGGAATTAGAAACTTAAAACTGAGAATGCTCAGGCAGCAGCAAGTATTTACTTTTACAGAAATCATTTCTTTGATAAAAATGTCTTCCTTGTTTAGGGAAATTAGGGAAACATTGTTGGAATTTTAAAGGTGATGACCAAAATGTTTTTGAGTCCATTTACAAACACAGCCGTTAGAGTTTGCCACGGGGAATTTTCCATTCTCATCAATGGCAATGGTCTATTAAAGGAAGTTTATAGCAGTCGGTTTTTCCTCTTTTGTCATCAAGGCAAACAATCACTGAAACACTAGAGCTGAAATTTTCCTAAGCCAACATTTGCAAGACTCCAAAGAAATAAAAGGTTTCGGTGGTTAAATTATTATTTATCTGTCCCCTTTTGGTTCTGATCATTTCAAACAGTCTCCTCTTGACGAACTCCTATTGCCAGAATTTTGCATTTCAGTAAACAAGACAACAACAGGTCCCGCAAATGCAAGTAGAAAATACAACCCAAACGCTCATAACTTTTTCGTAAGATGATACAATATGGTGATTCCTCAAGAGAACGTTCTGATTGACCATAAGCTTAATTTTCTCCTACAATAAATCCCTTCTTGTCACTCCTTACTCAGATTCAGGTAAACTTTACGTAATGCTATGCTTACAGTTGTAAATACGAAGATTGTGGTACTTAAAACAGATGCAATATTTGACCGGAACACATTTGGGATCCGCCTTCAGACGTTTAGCAGACGTAAAGAAACTCTTTTTAGCTCACTATGTCTCAAAGTATACGCCTTTCTTCTTTTGTAGCAACATGATGTGTTTCAGTTACACTGTCTTTGTTAAAGATTCAAATCTAGACACGAGAATATCCTCTTGTTATAGCTAAGAACTCTTGGATTCTGCATCTTACTCGTCAAATTTTGTAGCTCAACGAAAGCTATTTTGATGTAGTATTTCTAATTCTCCTCTAACGCAAATTTAGCCACCTCTGTAGCAATAACAGTGGCGTAGCCAGGGGTATGCTTGGTATGCTAATCATACCCTAGGAGAGGACTTTAAGGTATAATAGCATACCCTGGTTTTCAGCCTGTCTCTTGATTTATGAATATATTGGAGTAAAAAAAAGTTCCATCATTTTATTTTCTGTTTTAACACTCGATGAATTGTGATGGACCCATCACCCTCATGGACTCATCACCCTCATGGACTTCTACATTTTTTGTAAAACTTTACCCTGGGGTGGGGGGAGTGCCAGACACCAGTAAAGTTGTAATTGGAGCATGCCCTAAAAATGCTCATACATAATTAGCATACCCAACGAAGATGACCTGGCTTCACAACTGAGCAATAATCTTTAAGGACTCTGAATCAACCGAAACTTTTCACCTAAAGTAATAGTGATTACAATTAGGAAATACATTGTTAAATATAATTGCACTTGACATTTCTGAGAACAGTAGATGGCACATTCAACCGAGTGTCGGTAGAACAATAATCTGTGCCTAATTTACGTACCACTCTTTCCCTTGTGGTATCATCAATATCTCGTTAGTCTAACGTTAATGATTGAAAACAAAAATAATGATGCTTTGACGTAGGAGCTATACTAAAATATTGCAAAAGACATGATATTGCAATGAGAAACACCCACCCTATAATTTTAATACTGGAGATAATGTGAATTATCATAGGGACCAGCCCACATCATCTTTATGTCACAATAAAGTATGTCGTTTGTATGTGACTCATGTAAAATTTGAAATGAAAGGAATCACTTAAATACGATACTAACTAGCACAATCTTTCACAAGATTCTGCAGGAGCATCAGGCATTAGCAGGTTTTTAGAATCGCATACGTAGCTGCTGTTAGCCCGTCGACTTTTTTTATCCTATTAGACAAGGCAAAAAAGCTGCACATGTGAAATTTTTCGTTAACCAACAATAGCTATGATCCGTTCTCTAATTAAAAGAGCATCTTTCAATGAATTCCATATGTACTTCCATAGTCCCCGCGGTTCTATATTTTTATAGATTTCTTATAAACGACTTGATAAATCTGGTTGAATCCTTTTGACTTTTCTCTACATTTATTGACGAATATTTGAAAAAAAAATGGCTTACGATGACTTTGTAGTTATTCCCTACGAAGAGTCACCGACAAGTAACAGGAAAGGATAGAGGATAGAGGATAAAAACAATTAAACCAATATTTTGGTACAAATCAGATAAATACACTTAAAATTGCTAATTTATTTTACGTTTATATTTTTTTAAATCCAGAAAAAAAGCTCATTTGATGTTTTTCCAGCAAACGACATGTTAGCTATGAAAGGTAGAAAGTATAGAGAAGAGAGGATTTGAAGACGTCAAGTTAGAAGAGATACTAATGAAAAGTGAAAATGTCACCACCGGGATTCCAACCCGGGACCCACGCAATCGCGGTGTTCAGTTCTACCAACTGAGCTATGATGAGCCGGTGATAACGTAGATCACTTTTCACTAGTTGCTCGTGATACTCCACCGGTGGACATCGCATCCAGCTCTACGAAATTTTGGAGACCAGGTGTTGACGTACTTGTCAACTTTCTGCTTTTTATGTGACATTATTGTCTCCATTTTCAACTGTAAACTTACTTTTCTTCAGCTAAAAGACAAATAAATACAGCTACCACGGTTCATACCTAAGTATTAAATATCTCTAGAGATTTTAACATTGACATAGTAGCGGGTCTACTACTCCAATCCTTCAGTTTTGGGAATCTCGAAGAAATAACCCAGTTTAAAATAGGCTGATAAACATTATCTATGAAAGCACCATAGTGACATCGTTGTGCCTTCATCTATTTCCTCTCCACTGTTTGCAGTTTTCTGTTAGTTGATGCGTTGAAAAGCACTTACTTTTCGTTAGCTAAAAGATGAATAAATACAACTACCAAGTTTCATACCCAAGTAACAAAATCTCTTGAGATAATAGCGTTGAAATTGCTGCTGTAACTATCTCCTGTACTCCTTGGAATCTCAAACTAGACCAATGTGCAGAGGTTTCAGAGAAATAGAGATGTAATCAACATAAATCACCTTTCTGAATCAAGTGAACTTTTGCGAAATTATTCTTCCCAACATTTTTAAGTTTAATTTTTCTTTCATCTTTTATAAAATGAAGGTTATAGGCAAGATCTGTTGTCAGTAA
Organism: Carybdea cf. marsupialis auct. non (Linnaeus, 1758); assembly: GCA_010016065.2. Classification (NCBI taxonomy): domain Eukaryota; kingdom Metazoa; phylum Cnidaria; class Cubozoa; order Carybdeida; family Carybdeidae; genus Carybdea; species Carybdea cf. marsupialis auct. non (Linnaeus, 1758). The sequence goes on from JAAAKL020009743.1 coordinate 8,954, forward strand.
AATCTAATGCCTGACATTTAAACTGTCACACCAATGCCTCCTAGAAATGCTCCCTCTTTTAGCAGATACGATTCAGCACACGATTTCGTGCGATGAAATGACCCTGAAAATTTTCGTATTGATTATTCAGGGCCATTTTATTCGTACTAAATTGTGTGTCTATAAAACAAGAGTGCATGATTTTGCATGAGTGCAAGAGTGTATATGGCCATGATTTTGCATGAGAAATTAACTCAAAAAATGTTCAAGCTATAGTTTAAGATGAAGATTGAACAATTTTGCGTGCAATACATAAGAAATAAGACGATTGGAAATAACCATGTTATTGAAAAATACGTCAATTGGAAACAGATTATTTGACTGAGAAAGCGCGGGCTTCTTTGGTTTGACACCTGCAGCTTTTAAAGCGGCAACACTTCTTCTAACATCCTGAAGGAACCATCAATCACTAATCCTCCGAAAGCCTCTCGGAGTAAATCCTGCATATGTCTGAATGTAAATATGAACTTCGCATGTCATCAAATTTTAAAATAAAGAAGTTGTGAATGACCTAAGCCTTTGAGATTGAGCGGCTTTTAATGAAGATTATTATCATCATCATCATCATCATCATCATCATCATCATTATCATCACTTTTACTCTATGTGAATTACTAAAATAGATATGTAGACTCCGAAAATCTTGCTCATTAGAGACTTTAAGGCAATCTTATTTTGTATTTCTCGAATTTTATCCACATGTCATGCGAATACGTTTTCGTGTCACTCCTGAACAGCAGCAGGTTTTTTATTGATGAATTTTCAATGTACTTAAGGTATTTCGATGTGCAGAAGTGAGCTATTGACGATGTCTTTGTGATATTTTGCAGCTTTTCATTTGGATAGACGAAGTTCCAGTTTTCAGGTCATGTTATGGTGGGTTCATCATTGGTTGTTCTATCCTTACGTTCGCACCCATCTTTTAGGGGAGTTGCTATTTTCCACGTAGGGGTGAGCTCCTATGCACATGGACCCAAGATCCAAGACCAAATGAAGTGTATTTACATTTCATAACATTAAAACAACATAAATCATGGTATCTAGCGTTTCCAGAGCTCTCGGCTATTAAAATAGGGTTTGATCCTCACTGCATAAATACATTCACTGACATATGAAAATACTTCTTCCAATACCTAACTTTTTCTTATCAAGAACGCTTGATTTAAAGGCGTCGTAATAGCTCGTTGGATTTAACGGAAAAGCATGCATGGTATGCAAACATTTACTCTATGTTTATGGGAAGGTGAAGAATGGTTTAGTACGATGTCCTTTACTAACAAGTGTTTTGGGGGTATTTTGGTGGCATACTCGATTTCGAGCGTAGCCTATTGCCCAGCCAGAATGAGAAATGTCCTGGAGAGAGAGCACACTTACAGGGATGGTCTCCCGTTGCCTTCCCCAACGGATAGTCTTTATATCGTGCTATGCGGGATTCGAACCTACAACCTATGGCATGTGAGTCCGAGTGTTAAGTTGGTCAAAAATAGGTGGAGTAGAAATCTAGCAAATTGATGTTGCTCTTAACATCATAATTCTCGTTTATCCTGACTTAGAACTTTGGGTATACTTTTTCATAGAAACAATATTGAAATCAAACAAAAGTTCAAACCTTTTGTAGGTTCCTAAATGATGATATTGATTTTGTTATCTAAGCAGTCTTGAGTTGAGTAGCCCAAACTACAATTGTTTGTTATTTATGTCTCTTGAAAACCACAGTACAGTTTGTCAAAAAATTGCGAAGGGGATCGCAGCTACTCAGATCTTTCCGTCGTTTAATATGCTGAACTACCATGATTTTGGTTGGTACTATAAACAAAGGACTGTTTAACAGTCCTTTTGATATCTTGAAGGCCCAATGATTAAATAAATTTCTCTATACTGGACAGTCTGTGGGGACTCTTAAGGTATCACGAAGTTCTCACCGTGACGTGAAATATAGAGAAACATCCCCAATATGAAAGTAGCGTCAAATAATCTAAAAGGCAAGCCCCTCAAACACGAAAGTTTGTGGAGATGTGTTCGAGTCTGAACAAATTTGATCTGTTTACATGAGCGTTAAATTATGTCTTACCAAAGCATGCAAATTTACATTCCACACATTTGTCCAGTCCTGGTTTGTTTTGGTTTTCTTAATTTCTTTTAAATCTATGAATGCCCTGAATTGCGTGCTTAAATTAAAATGAATGGTTGATAATCGTCACTATCAACAAAGACTTCAGAAATCTGGGTAAACAAATCTTCGTAAGCCACAGTCTGGTTTCAACTTTGGAAAGAACGTTTTTATTCTTCTGCGATAAGCATTACGGAAGCCATTCTAACCATAAATGTGTTTTTTTATTGCAGCTGCAGCATTTAAAGTAAACAAGGCATTGTATATGTAAACTGCGTGCCTATCAAACGGGTGATTCCCGCTGTCTTAGCTGTCCAAGACATAGCGTTTTTATTCTGCATAAGATACATAGATTATTTCAAACCTTATGAATTAACAATCAAACTTCTACTATCTGTAGTAAAACTATTTGAGTTGAATTTGAACTACCAGAAAGGCTGATAGGAGGTTATTTCATCCGGTAACGAGTGTTGAAAGATTTTGTTTTCTATTGGATATTGATCAGTTTTCTTAATATTTTGCGATAAATAATCTTTAATAGCATATTAGGCCACCAGCTAGAATAAAAATAAGTGGACTAACTGTTTTGAAATATTACTACCCTCTGAACAAATCAAAACTCTGCAAGTTATAACATTAATTGAATACCTGAAGTAAAACCTGTTTCTTTCCACACAACATAGTGATGTCTGTATTCTTACGTATTTAAGCAAGAGTGAATTTATGCTGTAAGATAGCCTGGAAATTTACAGGCTGGATAAAGTAGGTCTATTTAAAAGATGACATAAAGAAACTTATTCTGCTGTACCTGTAGAAATGTCTCTGAGTATCGACTTATGTTGATAGTTGGGCTTTATATTGGGTCTTTTCGGCAATCTTTTGCATTTATCTGTATGCTATTAGCAATCTTGTTCTACGTTTTTAACTACCTTGCAAATTTTGATTCCTATAATAAATTTTTTTTCTTAAAATGTTACTAGTAGAACATCAGCATCTTGTGGAAGTCATTGAATTGAAAGTTTCCAACCTGAATAACGACGAGTAGTCATTTTGTACATTTAGTAGATTTTTCAAAATCGTGATTGTATATTTTTTATTTTTATTTTCATTAAGCTGTTTTTCATAAAGCGCTTCCTGCAGAGTTCTAACCTTGATGAAGCATGTCAATAGCAATTGTAGAATTTTATCTCCTGGGCTCACTCTGGGACTAAAGTAGTAATTTTATTCAATCAAGTTTACTACTTCATTTGGAAGGGCCTGTTTTCCGTTAATTTAGTCTAGCGATTTATCAAACACAAAATGTAAAGTAGAACTTTCAGGTCGAGATTGGACAAGTATGAAGAAAACGTTTCTTAGAATTGGAGAAGTTTTTTATAATTGGAGAAGTGTTCTAATTCTCATATTGTAAATTCAAACATTCACAACTTTATATCGCTACAGCACTCCGTTCACCGCCTTTTCTACCTCTTCAAATTTATCTGCTCTTGTATGCTGTCTATTCAACTTGATCCCAAAGTTAATGATTCGGATCAAGAAATGTTTAGAATATGTTAACCAGTAAGCCTATGCTATTTTTCTCGTCGCAAGTATATCTTTTATCTATGGTCAATTGTTTCCTTAAATATTTGTACCTTTTCTTTTCAGCGTGCGTAGCCTCTTATTTTCATAACAATACAGCTTATTGTGATTCATGTGACATTGTCAGCAAGAGATCTGCACTTAACTTTGATTTACAAAGTTCTTTTTAATTCATCTTCTGTAGAGTGCTGATCCCCTATCGAAGCTAGATTATCAACAACAATGTTATGGGGAAATGCAGCTATAATAACGACTCAGGTCAGTTAATGACTTCGTCTTCATCAAACTTCTTCGTCGATGATCATACAGCATGTCGCCTATGGTGACCAAGAGAAGTTCAAATTTCGAGGATCCGTAGTGGATAGTCAATAAATTAGGGTGGTAAAGATACGAAGATTATCCTTCTTATGTTAGATATCATGCACAACGAAACTTCATATTGGCTTCCAGAGACCTGTCGGAATGCGTTTGAAGGTCGTTTAACGATGGGAAGAGCAGAACTGCTTGTGTTGGCATCTTTGAACATATTGCTAACTCCGTCAACAGTTATTTTGAACATCTGTGTGATGCATGGTCTACGGAGAACATCTGAAAAATATCGTTCTGCAACAAACGAGCTGGTCTACTACCTAAGTATTAGCGATTTGATTGTCGGTCTCCTTAAACAGCCTGGCTTAACGGTGCTTTTAATCAAGTATGGCTCACACGAAAATTGTCTGTATTCGATTTGTTTGCAAGCAATTGGTGAAGCAGTTGCTCACGTGTCTGGATATTTGACTATGTGTCTTGCATTGGATCGTATGGTACATATGAAATATATGGGAGAATACAAGACTAAGATGACAAGAGGCCGGGTTAAATTAGCCTCTGCTATTGCCATATTCCTGTCTGTGTTATGGTCTTGCCTGTATACTCTTGGTACACTTTTGGAAGTTTATCATTATATGCACATGGCTATTACATGTTTCGATGCATGTGTTGTGTCTGCAGTCTTACTTTGTTACCTTTACATGTTTAAAGGAACCAGAAAACTTATTCGAGAAATTAAAACAAGCTTCAACTCTACAAAGAGGAAAATGATTCTATACCAGTCGTCCGTCACTACCACTGTAACTTTGATTATATTAACTGTCTGCACTTGCTATTCTCCTTATATCATCGCAAGTTTTCTGTGGTTTTACTCGTCACAATCGTCATGGATAGCAACGCCGACGATAAATAGTCTAGTTTTATGGTCATATTTGTTTATAGACCTAACATCCACCTTAAACTCGATTATTTACTCGTATCGAAACAAACGGTTACGGAATTTGTTTCGGCAATATGTACGATGTGGAAGAAGGCGGAGACGTGTTCGTCCGATGCCAGGTGCCGAAGTCGAAATTGTTCGAGCGAGAAATGAAAATAATCTGATTCCTAACTTACTTCGAAGAATTGCATGGATCAAACACGGACAAGGCCATGAAATAAATATGTAATGGAGTGGTTTGGAATTCAGGGTATTATAATGTGTTTACGTTTTGCAAATATCTTTTTGTACTTTTATCAGGTGATGGTTTAACTGTAGCACAATCCTGCGGTTGGTGCAAATGATATTAAATCTCTCCACTATATATGTATATTTGTAAGTTCTCGTTATTTTGGAGATTTTAGGCTTTAACTATGCCACATTATCTCAGAAAAATTGATGCTATCCCTTTTAAATAGAAGAAAGGTCGGACAACAGTAATCTGGAAAAGGCCCTAGAAACTGCGAGAGAACACTGTCCTCATACCTTTTTGACAGAGACTATTAACATTTCGGAATCGCTCCAAAATTGCCTAAAAAATGAAAAACGTCCTCCAACCCCTCCAAAAAGGAAATCTTTTAGTCATTGAAGATCTCTTATTTTTGTTTCAGGATATTTTAGGAGTAAGGGTTAGTAAATTGACAGCAATAATAATTGAAATGTGACAGTTTGCTATTATTATATATTTATTATAAGTTGAAACAGGCCACAATATCTGTTTGTTCATGGCGCCTCCTTTACTTATGATGATATTCTCTACAGGGCCTTACCACAACGGAAATAGCCCTTTATAGACCCTTTGCGTTGACGTCACATTTGGTCCCTAAGGAAATCTGCTGGAGGACCACGCAAGCAACGATCGCTACGGCTTCTGTAAGGAACGATAAGACTTCTACCTCT
>JAAAKL020009744.1:0-14868 GCA_010016065.2 Carybdea cf. marsupialis auct. non (Linnaeus, 1758)
TTCCCCATCATTCCCTCTTGTACACTGGAACTAGTTTTTTTTAGTATTGCCTTTTCAAAATCTTTTAATAGTTCTAAAAGATTTAAATCCTTTAATCCTTTAATCCTTAAATTTGTTCCTCTTGCCTACTCTCTGTAACTATCTTATATTGTACATCAATTCTCTTTGTGCTAGTATGTGTATTCATTGAATCTGAAATCATATAGGCTATAATGAGAAGCTCATATTATTGATTTTGTCAGGTTTTGGGTTTTGAAATACATACTGATAAAAGTTACCAATTGCATATCAATTATTGCAATCCTTGCTTTCTTTTGCAGTGTTCTTTCAGGGTACAATGGAACTATTTTTGCATATGGACAGGTAAGACAAGTCATACTGAATCTTCTTGCTATGTGACCATGTACATGTTTCACACCATTGTAATCAAATAGACCTATAAGACATTCCTGTCAAGACATCCGTCCATACATCCATTGCTTATAGTCAGCATTTTCCATCTGTCGTTGGGTTACCAACTTTCAACCAATCCTTGCCTCCATTTTGATCACTCTTTTGCATCTTTTTTCTTTAAGTCAATCTTTGCAGCATCAAATTTGAAGGGATACTAGAGAAAAGTGAAAATGCCATGACTGGGATTCGAACCCAGGACCCATGCACTCACGGATCCAGGTGGTGGCAATTTCACTCTTCTCTAGTCTCCCTTCAAACTTGGTATTTTCAAATCCTCTCTTCTCTATAACACTTAGCAGCATCCATTTTATCTCTCCATCGCATCGGTGGTTTTCCTCATCCTCTTCATACTGAGGTTTCAAACACTATTGCTCTCTGCTAACCTTTTCTCAATATATGCGTATACCTTATCAAACAGCTCTCTCTCACATCACACAGCCCAGGTTTCAATCCAGCTAAACTCAACAAATGTTTTGTACTTTTCCTCTCACTCAATATCCTTCCACAAATCAATTTCAGCATTCCACTTTCACATCTATTAAGTACTCCTTCTTCATCTGCCTTCACAATCTGTATCTCTGCACCAGCGATATACAACAACTACTGCACAATTCACCACTTGTCATATTAGAGGAGACAAAAATTTTGTCTTCTTGTTATACTCAGTATGCTAAGTATGGACAATTTGTACCTTCATTTTAGCTTATGACACGCAATGGTAGATTTGCTAGACATTATAGTTTTAAACATGGTCTCTACCTTGTCTTAGGTAATTCAAAAGTTGAAGACCATGCATTTGTTTAATCTGCCTCTATTTCATTCTTCAATTGGTAGTGCCCATTGGAAAGCTCATTTGGCCTCAGTCTCTAACATACTTGGATAATTTTTCTAGTAATAGTAGTGATTCTGTCCCTGTAGGAGATCTATAACTTAGTAAGTGTTCAAATATTTGATGCAGATAATATTGGTGGGACCTATTTATCTTCCACTAGTCTTCACATTAATTCCTCAAGTTTCCATGTACAGAAACAGGAGATATTTATGTCCAAACTCTTCTGCACCCAATATACCTTCCTGTATTCATGCTTGAGGGAAGTTACTGATGTCATTGAGTAAGTGATGTTATGTATAGGTGCAGATTGTTGTAAGAATGTGTGTAGGGGGGAAGGGGGGACAAAAAATTAAACGTACCCAATTTGACATTTTCTGGTTTCAAACGTTGGGTGATATAAAGCAACTGTTGTTTCCCCATCCTGACAAGTGAGGGGGATGAGTGCCCCATCCCCCAGAATCTAGGCCATGATGTTATTTGTAAGACATAGCTGTTTGCTTCAGGTTATAAGTGACCATGTTTATCTATCATTAATCCCAACAAATCTATTTCTTGATAGACAGGATCTGGCAAGACCTTTACTATCACAGGAGGTGCGGAGAGATACGTGGATCGTGGAATAATACCAAGAACACTATCTTACGTATTTGAGCAATATGAGAAGGTATTTATTGTCTGTTTATGGAATTTATTATACTGGAATTTTCTCTCTTATTTGCCAACAACAAATCACCTTCTATATTGCCGTATGCAAACTGAATAGGGCTAAAATTAATAATTTGCAACCGTTACCTACCATGTCAATACCATATACCATGCAATATGCCCCCTCTCATCTGTGACGGAAACAAATGTCCACTCTGCTGTCTTTATGTATGACCTATTTCAATATGGATTTCTGTAATATGCACTTGTAGAAAAGAAGGAAGGCTTTCGTGTTTGTCAGTAGTGTTTTCTGTTAAGAAATATTAATATTTTATAGCATTTCTTTAATATTTTAATATTTACATTTATGTCTAATCTTCTCCCTCTTACTCTTTAAAGGGGGCTTCTCAATTCATATATACTTTTGTACCAAGCATCTATTCAAGATTTGGGTTCAACGTGGTCAGTTATAAACATTAGTTGGAAAAAAGGCTTATAAAGGGCTCTACAGACTTATCGACATTTGTCATTTTGTTATGATAAGAAATAGTGGGGATAGGTTATGATTGTCCTCCAAATCTTCTCTTGTAGGCCCCTTCGTACGTGTTTACAACGCATATATCATACTTGGAAATATACAACGAATTTGGATATGATTTATTGGACCCAAAGCACGAGGCTTCGAAGTTAGAGGATTTGCCGTAAGTACAGAAGAAAATATGAAAGAAAGTGATTTCTTCTGATATTACTAAATATTCTGACTCTTGTCATGCCTTGAGTCGTAGTCTCAGTCGTAGATATCTACCATCAACAGGAAGTAACTTATTAAGATTTATTTTGTGTACAAGAGCTCCTTTCCATGTTAGAGAAGCCATTAATTTCATCGGCTGCTTTCTACCTTTACCCCAGTCTTTTTTACTCGGTTTGTAAACGTTTCATTGAAACTGCTCAATCGTATTTTATTGATAACTTTTAAGTATGGAGCATGTTTCTGCTTTGCTTTTCTGTTTTGTTTTTTTAGTTTTTACAACCTTAACCTATCTTCCAACATAAATGATTCCACGGTTCCACTCTTCTTTAGAACTCTGTCAAACCATGTCACGAGCTTCTGTCAAAGTGTCAAGTACCACTGTGTGGTATGTGATAGGTCCTAAGTCTGCAGTTTGCGTATTGATAACATAGTTCGGCCAATCTTCGTATGGCTTATAGCTAGTAACTCTTCAACCCTGTCATAGCAGGTATATGTACGAAGGTTTCTTGAGTCAGCGTTGAAGCTTTGTTTGTGAAGGTAGCTTCAAAGCATGCTTTTGTAATTTTGGAAATTTTTGTGTTTTCTTTCGGATAGGAAAGTGTCATTGCTAGAGGACAACGATGGAAATATTCATTTGAAAAATTTATCCCTTCATTCAGCTAGCAACGAAGAAGATGGTGAGACTACGTGGATTATCCACAGAATTGTTAGCTAGTCGTGCACATGTTTGCTAGTCTGCAAATAGCTTGTGCATTTTTAATGCAGCCGACTTGAATATTATGCCTCTTGTCGCCCTTTCCATTTTATTTCCTTTCCTTTCTGAGAGGCACAAGTAGCTGTATCTGTGTGCCCCTTAACTAATTTTTTTATAATTTCACAAATATGAAGTTCTGCTCCTGGACGGCAAAGGCGACCGCACTTTCCGTACATCATAGAGCCTCTCTTCATGCCAACCCTTTTGCGTCATGTCACGTGATAATTTACCCTCTTTAATTGATTATTGGCCGTTCGAAGGCAGTTTGTACTGAATCATATGATAACTTGCTAGGGAATGCAAATTTTCAGTATACTGCAGCTGGTACGCAATGACGCACTGCTTGGAGAGAGTTCCTCAACTAGATTTTGTGCTCTGTGGACCCACCGTTGCAGCCTAATGATGTCAAAATGTATCGTTTTATACGTGGACTCAGATATCTAGGTCTGCTCAGTATTTAACTCGGAACATACTTTCGAAGATTTTTCAAACGCTATACACTTTTTCCTAAAAAGCCTTTAGACTGGAAGTTAAAGACCCCTTCCAATTTACGATCCTTCAGTTTATCACAGACGGGTTCATAATCAGACTAAAGTCATGTTTTCCCGTTCTTGATGGTACGTTTACTTGTTACTATCAGTATCAGTATTTTGTGGGATTATGGGTGACGTAAAGATGGCGCTTCTTTATGTTACTTACTTGATGCTGTTTTGATGATATTTAGCCAGCCACGTAGCCAGGTGGGAGCACGGGGGACAACCCCCAATATTAGTACTTCTGGGAAAATACGACCCCTATTACATGACATACTCCCTCCCCCTCCCACCTAAGATCTGTGTTCCAGTCTTCATGTATAATTTTAGAAACGGCCTCTCATTCTTTTGGTAATATTGTTCGAAACACTTTAACAAGCATTTTTTCGCTTCTCGCGTAGAATCGTTGACGTAGAATTTTATGTAGCTCCAGAGAACGTCTAAATATTCAGTTACAGCTCATGTTGGTGTTGCATTCAGAGAGGTTACAGTTTCAGTATTTCAACGATCTCTTTGTTAATTTATGGTACCGAGGATTTTAATTTACTGCACTCACTATATGATACCATAGCTAGAGAGTAAAGTGAGAGATAGACAGGTTAACGCATGAATGAGCAAAGCCTGGCAATGATGTGTCGCACATGGAAAGTTTCGAATTTAACGTTCGCCACCCGTGTTTTGCAGAAGAGAGTATGGAGACTACAAGGAGAATGAATGTATTTAGTGTGATGATCTCTTTTGCATGTGCATGTGCATGTGCATGTGCATGTGTATGTACATGTACATATGCAGTAAAGTGATGTTTCTTATTGTCTTATACGCTACGTTCTTTTTTCGTAGCTAAAGTCTGTTTTGCTTCATTATATTGCGCATGTTTTTTTCTTCTCACTTTTCAGCACTAAACCTTCTCTTTCTGGGAGATACAAACAGAATGATAGCCGAGGTATTCTTTTGTAATGATTAGATTTTCAAAACATTTGCTGCAGTAAAAATGCTCAAGAATCGTTATGGGTGATAAAATTGGAAAATTACTTTCAAGCAGTTTAAGAATGTGATGAAAATTTTCAATGGGGTGCTTCACGGTTAACTAATAGAGGGCAGACTTTTTCGGGAGATGGGCTTGCTTATAAGGGTCATCGTGTGGAAGCAGAGACATATTGCAATTGGAAGGCCTCTCCGGTAATTGTGAAGCTGAGGCTTATAGGGAATCTTATGGAGTTCAACAAAGGCAATGTCATATAAACTTGCACTTTATTTTATATTTATTTCGCCACTTGGAGTGATTAAATTGAGAAGTTGAATACACATCGAACATCAAAGGAGACTATTGGCCTTTGTTTTGATGGCAGTAGATGGATTTAGCTTCAGATAAGTCACTCAAAGATATGATTCGTTCAATGGTCTTAGATTATGTCCTTTCATGTCGTTTTGTGTTCGCTGTCTACAACAGGGATTGGCTAGACTGTAACTCGGCAACTGCTTACAGTAAGTCAAAATTCTGGAAGCTGCTCCATCGAATTTTGAATATCGCTGAGTTTTCATACACAAACTACTTCATAGGTAATCATGTGTAGCAGACAAGGTCACGTCTGCAGCTCTAATCCACTAATCCGGTACTCCTATGGAATCATTTGCCAGTTCAGGCCATGCCCCCGATTTTGTCTGGTCCCCCTCTACGTCACTAAATGGTTCTATTATTCAGTATTCCATCTAGGAGTTATATATTTTTGATCTTTCTCCCCATTTGATATTTTCTGTCCCAAAAGAGTTTTATTCTCTGGGAATCCACATATGTTGTTGCAATTTTATTTTGGATTTGTCTTTCTCTGAATTTTTTATCAAATTGTCTGTTAATGGCTTACGAGAAGTTGAAATACTTGCCTGTGATATAAACGTAAGAGATCGAGGAAACTGGTACGATGCCGCTTGTAGTTAACGCGTACCTTTTGATCTCTCCTCTGATTACAGACACCCATGAATCAAGCATCTACAAGGTCGCATTGTATATTCACAGTTCATATCACTGCAAGAGAGACAGGATCAGCTACTATACGACGATCCAAACTGCATCTCGTCGATTTGGCAGGGTTTGTACATTTACTGATTTGCCGTTTGTTGCAATCAGCTGATTAAACATATGCCTTCGTACAGGAGAACTGCGCATTAACAATATTTCCCATTAAGGATAGCATTGCTTGCATTGATTTGGAGGTCGATGACCCCTTTGCTACGTATGCCGAAGCATTTAGATTTGTAACCTACTTCAATCTTTGTGATTCAAACACACGTTACTTTTAACTCAACCTTCGCTTATAACAGAGACATAAAATGCCATCTATAGTTCTTAAGTATGATTAGCTGGGTCGTAATAAAATGCTAGAATTTTAGGGTACATACTAACCTAGAATTGCCAAGTTATACTATTATAGAAATTTCCTTGACAAGATGTACTTTCCTAGAGTCCCTTTAAGAGTAGATACTAGTACCCTAAACCTAACCCTAATTTGATTCTAGAATAGTACATCTATGGTTAAGTAATCCTTCTAGGATAGTACATGTAGAAAGATTCTAGGAAAGTACATATCTAACTTTCTAGCATTTTACGCGTTCCCTTATTAGCTGTGCTTGTCATTTAAGTTCTAATTTGCCAATGTGTGGTTTAGAAAGGAAAATTAACGCAAACCAAGATCAGTTTCACTTCTGCAATAGATTTAACTAATGCTAGGGCTGTATCATGAGAAGTTGTACACCACTATGATGCAGTCTTTTGTTGTAGATGTTAAGAAGTCACGTTTCTCCTTTGTCTTTCCGCTGATGCATCGGTGTTTTTTTGGGCTGATTGAGTTAATATTATAAATTAGTGTCATACCTAGTATTGGTTAGTTTGCCTCGAGAAATAAGCGTTTACCATCAACAACGACCAAGTGGTCATAAACGACAGCGAGTCTGAAACTGTGGACCACTACATCTATCTCGGCCAACGCTTTTCCCCAGACAATGCCTCAAAAGAAATTGAAATCAAGCGAAGAATAATCTTAGGTTGGCAAGCATTCGGCAGAGCAAGTGCAGTCTTCATAAACAACGAGTTTCCCCCCATGTTAAAGTGCAGAGTGTACGACCAGTGTATAACACCAGCAGTGACATACGGTGCAGAGACACAAAATTTTACGAAAGAAAAAATCATTAAACTAAGAACTGTCCAAAGAGCTCACGAAAGAATCATGTTAAAGATCACTTGGAAATACAGCCTGATGTATTCGTGAAAAAACTGGAATCAGGGACATTTTCAAAGCGATGAGCGAAGCCAAATGGCGATGGGCAGGTCATCTTTCCAGACGAACAGACAACAGGTGGACAACTCGACTGACGTCATGGAGACCTAGAAACGACACTAGAAATCGAGGGCGCAAGAAAACGAGATGGCATGATGACATTGATAAATTCCACCAAATAGCACACTGGAAACATCTTAAACAGGACCGAAGACATTGGGCAAACATGGGGAAGGCCCCAGTCCAACAACAGGCTTATGACCGCTGATGATGATGACGTACTTTATTTACTTGCGTAGCCTACTGGGTATCTTTGGGTATAGGATTTCAACGAGGAGAACTTATCAGAATAATGTGTGCGGTGGGTTGTTTTCCAGGGCATGAACGGGGAAAGTCGAATATTTGCGATAAGCCGTATGATAATAACCGTAGCAAAGGATACCACTTCTTCAGGTGGTGCCAACAAGCTTTGAGGTTTAACCGTTCCTCTGGTTGGATATTTCCTTGCGTAAGAGCTCTTCCTTGATCCAACGTCTTCCTGAAGTAAGTGCCACCGTGTTTCGTATTCTGAACTAAGAATAGAAAATGCTATCAACCTCTTAATACTTATAGTAAAATCTCTACCTTCCAAATAGTTTCATTTCAAACAAGTTTGTCGGGAGCTACTCTCTGAAGAAAACAAAGCGCTCCTGAAATACGCACCTCCTGTAAGAGTCTGACATAAGCACCTAGGGTTCTTATTTAAGGAGATACGGTAAACAATGCCCATTTCACCTTTCGATAGTATAGAATGTTAATTAATACTGTTAAAGGAGTAGCCAAGGCGATGGAACTCTTTTGTACCGCAATTGAAAACTCTATGTTGTAGAGGGTGGCCCTAAAAGACGCACGTAAAGAAATAGCTCAGAATTGCCTCAGTGCTCTGAATATTCAGAATCCTGTAGAGGTGTAGGATTGAGTGGACATCCAGCTTTAAGTGATTGTTTGTTACAAATGCCAGAATAGAAAGCAAATTTTAGACTTTCGTTGAATAGTAAATATGTTAGATGCGATATTTGAAGATGTTTGCTTTCCTTTCTCAGATCCGAGAGGATTGGCAAAACTGGAGTAGGGGGTGTTCTTTTGACGGAAGCAAAGTACATTAATCTTTCTCTTCACTTTTTAGAGCAGGTAAGTTTATTATAGAATTTATTTTGTTGCGATATTGATATACAGCGTTTCGTATACAAAATGGTAGCTTTTAGACAAACGCTGGAAAACGGACAATTTTAGGATGACCGGTAGTGAGATATTGTGACAACTTTGCGGAACGTTTGTGCCCTGACAGTTAATACTCACGTTGCCTTTCACAGCGGTCGATGAGATGAAGTTTAGACGTAACGCAGATGTTTCTTGATAGTGAAATAGGTATCATTTGAGACTTCTCTGGCCTACCGTTGTATTAATGAATCGTAGCATCGGAAGAAAGTCACACCCATGCGTAGTGCAGGTGAGATGGGTTCGAAAGCTGTAAAGATTTAACAAGAAAGAATATGCAAAGTGATAAATAATGCTAAAATAGCGAAGAGAGCTTTTAAATGTAAGATAATCTGTGGATTAAACTAACCAGAGTACACATAGATAACCGCGCCAAATTAGGATACGTAATTAAGTACGTAAGCACTATTTGTGTAGTGTTGTTGTCATTACAATAACCTCATCCTCAAAATTTGAAGCTGGAAAGCTGCTGGTGATGTCGTGAGTGCTTGATGTATCATCCTATACCAGGCCATCATACGTTTCAGCCCCTTACCAATAATCACTCATTATCAAATAACCCCATGAGGAAGAAAGTTGTTATGTTAAATAACTGTGGGTTTTCATTGGTCCTTTTCCCACATATTTCAACACTTTTGTGAACATGATGTAAGCCGAAATAAGCAGTCAATTTGTTGAAATTTGTTCGGAATGATATTTTCAAATCGTCAGATTTTCAGGCTACCTTTCGGTTAGTGCCTCTCCAGAATAGGCCCTTAGCCTGCAAATTTCGTATTTACGGTCTCTTTTTTGTTTCTTCTATTAGTTGGTTGGTTTTCATTTCGTTCTCAAATAAGATAAAAAGAAGCCAGCAGAAGTAGGAAGCCATGATCTTGCTCTCACAATAAGTGTTTTATGACATCGTTACTCCCCCTGTGGGCTGATATGGTTTCGTGCTGTAGAGTCTTGCTAGGTGATCGGCTGCAAAAGGTACTCAAATTATGCGACCTCTCTAGTGGGTGGATGTACGCCCGTGTCTCTAAATGATCAATAATGTTGCCCCCACAAATGCATTTTAGTCTTTCCAAAGTCACAGAGAATGTTGAGAACTCCTCAGACGCCTAACTGTCCATCGCAACAACAGATATATGAAGATATATTTTCCACAAGGGAGAGGAGCAATGTGCCCCTTCCCGCGCCCCATCTCAAATTTGTTATTTTCGGAGTGCTGGGCTAGATAAGACGTACTTTATGAGATTCTTAACATGCTAGAGAATGTCTCTTAAGATAAGCACTTCCATCAATCTTAGTTGCGAATTTATATCAGATAAGTATATCATCAACAACGTCATTCCAAAGATGTTATGTTTGAGCACCAGAGTCCTTCTTGGCAAAAGCTGTATGGAATGGAGGCAATCGTATACTCTGAATTATCGTTAAGTAGAGAGAAAGTGGCGAAGAGGTGCAGAATGAACGATAACGAGACGGAAAGGTTGGTGTATGTTGAAACACCTGATCATCCCATACCTGTTAGACCAGAGGGTAACTGATATAGCTCAATCGAGTCATTGCATACGTAGCCACATGAAAGGAAAAGGTTATCTTATATTGTAAAGAAGTAGAAGATGGGATGGCTTCTGCTGGACCTACTCAAATGAAGTAAGAGCGTAACTCTAGAAAGATCACTCTGCCATGAGGAAAACTGTCGTCAAAAGGATCGTAAGTATTCCGCGCAAATTGTCGTTGAACTTGCCTGCATGCAAATC
This sequence comes from Carybdea cf. marsupialis auct. non (Linnaeus, 1758), assembly GCA_010016065.2. Taxonomy (NCBI): domain Eukaryota; kingdom Metazoa; phylum Cnidaria; class Cubozoa; order Carybdeida; family Carybdeidae; genus Carybdea; species Carybdea cf. marsupialis auct. non (Linnaeus, 1758). The sequence continues at coordinate 10,243 of JAAAKL020009744.1, forward strand.
AAAGCTTATGGAGCAAGATTCGTGGAGTTGCATCTTCAATTCTCCCCGATTTTGCCCTGCTCTCTCTTCCTCGCATTGACAATAGGCCACTGTGCTTAGGACCTGTATTATGCTTGTCCTCTTGGCCCTGAAACAACAACCCATCATCGGTATTTTATTATTTCAATCATCCGACTAAAATGTCATGTTGCGTTCTATCAGCTTATTATGCGTATGATTTTTTAGCGTGATAACAGCCACAGAGTCCTGAACCTGGGAGATTACGTTCTCCCGAGAATTCAGTTTAACTTCGCTTTTTGCTACTTGCCAACAAGTAAACTAATGCGGTGTTTGTATCTTTTAAACGTGCAGGTTATCATTGCTTTGTCAGAAAAATCCAGGACTCATATTCCATATAGAAACTCAATGATGACATCAGTATTGAGAGACAGGTAGGATTTCTGGCATGCGTAGACCTTGTCTTCAAAACGTGTAGATTACTGGTTCGATAACAGTAAACAAGGTTTGAATTTTTCCCTTTACCTGTTTTTTTACTTTACATGACCCAGGGTTCAATTGCCAATACGGCTCAGTTGCTTTTTGACACCTTTGTGCACGTATACAGCTTTGACACATAAAACAAGGGTGACCAAATCTCCTAGAAGTTACTCAAATCCTGAAAATGCATTGGAATTTGATTATTGTTCCGGAAATCCTGGAAAGTGCGCTAAAATGAGGAATGTTCCGGCAATATGGGCAGCTTCAGTAAAAGTGTCGTAGAATCCGTAGTAGTAGTACACGGATCGTGGGTTTGAATGGCTCAATTATTCCAGTTATTTGTATGAAGTCTACTGTTGTCATCACGTCAGGCTGGGGAATTGTGTGATTGACCCTGAAATTTTTCCAAAAAAATCGTCCTTTAAATTTTGAAATTCACCTTGAATTCACTTCGTAAAAGTGGTCGTCTGGTTGAACTCATAGTTCACTGATGTCGATTCCTCATATCACTGGAAAGGATCTTCCCAGCTCAATCCCAATTGGTCGCGGCCCTTGTGTACCGGGCTACTGGTTCTTAGCAGCGGCTTTGAAAGGTTTGTGTTAGCACTTGAAGCAGTACAGATCCTATGTAATAAACTGGACAGGCCCTTTTCAAACATCAAATAGAGTAGTTAAGTACATTTATAATGTCAGAATGTTAGGAAGTGTAACAAAATTCCTTGCCATCCATTATTTCTTTTGCAGCGTATATTATTGAGAGAACAGTTATATTACGAAGCAACTTCTCAACAGGACGACATCGTCGCGTTTTAAGCTAAAGTCTCTTTGTGCTATATTTAATACGAGACTTGGATAATTTGTTGTCACCATGACAGTGAAATCTGTAATAAAGCGCTATCCTATAGTTTATGGAGAGTTTCATTGTACGGGTGGCTGTGTAATTCGTTCGAAGAGGCGAGTCAATTCATAATATAGTTACGATTACACACCCCAGCAAAATACATGTAAATGCGATATAGTAGAACTAAGTAGAACAACCAAACATTGACTTACTAACGTTTCGATGTGTTAATGCATCATTTTCAGGGTATGAAATAGGTAAAAGTAAGGAAACTATTTTAGTAGATAGTAATCTAACGAAACGAGTTAAATTTGAAACAAGATAAATAACAGATCAGTATTCCCGCTTTGTGAACCGATTGGCGATTTTTTGTCTAATTTATATTTACGTAGTATATTGAGCATGTCGGAAAAACCTGTGTCCGATCTGAAATCAACTTAACACGACGTGAAGTATGTGAAGTAAGACGAATGTTCAGTAAGGAGAACTCATGAATCTCCAATGATCGGGGTTTTTAGCGCTACAGTGATGTGATCATACTTGCTTCCACCCTAACTTTTTAGAGCTTTCCGTTTTGTACCCAGATAAGCATTGAAGCATAGCCTATTCCATGGACCATAGAAAGTGTCGATAGGGTCTGTGGACTGAAGTCGCATTTCGTTGTTCCTCGTTTTATTAGTTGTGGCAAGATGCGTGCGTATAAATGCACAGATCAAACCGTGAAGCAGAATACATATGACTTGTCAATCAATAAACAGGGACTTTCCTAGTGTAGAGTGCTACAGGTACGATACATCTTGCCCAGAGAGGATAATTAACGGCCCGTTTTGTTTGCGAAGTAATATTTGTATATTTTGTTACTTTACGTCATATTTAGAGGATTACTATTGCCAGCAGCCACCACAATTTGACTTGCTATTTCTTTTGTAATGTTCTTTTTTAATAATTTCTTTGAGTGATTATTTCTGTAACATTTGTGTCATCCAGTCTTGGTGGAAATTGCATGACCAGTATGGTGGCAACTTGTTCCGTCGAAAAGAAGAATATAGATGTAAGTGATGTGAAAATCTGATAGCCTTTAGTAGACATATATACATATATATATATATATATATATATATATATATATATGTATCTATCTGTAAGGGCGTTTTAGGGAAGGGTTATTTCTTTTAGTGTATCCTTTGCAAACTAGGTTTCTTCCGACCATTTGAAAGTCCGCAGGGGTCAGGTTTTGATGCCATGAGGTTGTCGATGAGAGGTGTGGTCCAGGGCTATGTAATAGGCCCCTGGTTATAATTTTTAAAAGTGAAACAAACAGTTGATGTGGAAAACACTCTCTTTCTGTGGGATAACCGACTTGAAATTTCCAACCCAATCATCAACATAAAAGACTGACTCATACACCGTGGGTTCATGCTATGATTTTCTAACGGGGCACGAAGTTAAATTCAACTTTCAGAAGAACCATGTTGACAGCAAAGTGACACTAACCTCTTTTCATAAGCCTATAAGCCATACATAAATCAGATATCTGATACAGGAGAATAAACTTTGGCTTCTTGATCATTAGTTGGTGCTTTCTATATGCTTTCCTTCAACGCTTTTGTAATATTAATAATATCAATCACAATAATGATGATGCTGCTGATATACTTTCGCCATCAACATTGTCTATTAATGTCTTCCTCTCTGATTTGATAATTAAATAGAACTCTATTCTATAAATTGTTGTATGGCGTGAATGCTGAGCTTCGCGAAATCTGTTTCAGTTTCAACGAGGGGCTTGATCCCAAACACTTCCATCCGAGGTCACGGCTCTCGCCTGGTTTGTGACTATCTTCAGGTGAGCCAGCACGATCATCAAAGGAAAATCATGTATTGTCTTCAAAGCAACAATGGGGTGGACAACAACAATCGGTCGTAAAAAAAAGACAGGTTCCTGCCCACGAAAATAAGTGAAAAAATTTGTACTTATTCCAAAGTATATACGACGTTATAAAATTCAGGTTATTCCATTTTGTGACGAACTCTTTGGTGAAGATTCAGTTTCCAAATGAATTTTTCATATGATTCTTGATTTTTGATCAACTGATTATAAATTGATTGCCCTCGATTGTGCCTACGCAACTTTGTAGCTTTTTACGATTGACTTCAGCACGCCCAAACATGCTCCATGGGCTAGCTAACAATATTGGTATACGATTATTTTCTTTTCAATTTCAATTTCAATTGATCACCACTATTGTAATGGTCCGTCTCTGGATGTTTGTATTCTACTCTTGTACCATGAAAATGATAAGAGTAAGGGAAGTCGAAAAAGCTACGGGCCCGGGTGAGTTACAATATGGATATCGTTTCAATGATAGATTAAGCTGTATTTATTTACCCTTTCACAGGAATCGATTTCAACCTGTAGATTTGCACAGCGAGTGGCGTTGATAAAGAACGATGCACTGCTCAATGAAGAAATGGATCCGAAGCTTGTAAGAAATGGATGGATCTATATCTTATACTTCAATCAAAGAATAAACATTTACTACTTGCGATATCTAGTGACGTCAATATAATTTTATCACCCGTCCATCAATAAAGTAGTTCCTGCATTTATGACGTTGTTTTCATGAACTGCAAGATGCCCATAAACAGTGACGTTTTCAGTTTTGGATGATTGTGTTCACACACTACCGAGTTTCTGTTTTCATAACGTTCTCCTAAGGTAATGAGGGCAACCCCATATCCCAAATCCATCCCCAGTGCCCTATTTTTCGAAGCTGTTCGATGCCTATTGTCAAGATCTTAAGTCATATCAATGGATCAGTAGATATTTGTTGGATGCCAAGGAGGTGTTCTCAATATATTTTTATTTATAGGTAAGGTGGATATAAATACGATGTTTGACGCACGGCATTTGGTCGCTAGCATCCCATGCTATCGTCATCATTTAGATACTCAGTTGCAAAACCGTAGTGACAAGTGTGAAAATACTGAGAGTTGAAGAAGGCCCCGTTTACATTATGCCGTTTTCATATCAAAACGGAACAAAATGATGCCGGATGCCCATAAGATGCCAGCTAATGACCTAAACGAGATAATTTCAACATCAGCAAGTAAGGGTTGGTGAGAATTGCGCCAGAATAATACAAAAGCACAATTATCACCTTACGGAATCCGGAATGAAAAGCTCCCGTTTTCAGGTGTTTACATTGAGACTACTGATACCGTTTTCAAATGATCCATTTTTAAAAGCGTCTTCATTTGATACAGGTTAGGAAAATGTTTCAATGTAAACGCAAGGCCAATCCGGC
>JAAAKL020009745.1:0-14868 GCA_010016065.2 Carybdea cf. marsupialis auct. non (Linnaeus, 1758)
ATAATAAGATAGAGAGGGAATACGATAGAAAGGAAATACGACAGAGTAAGCATGCAAATAAAACGTAACACAAATAAGAGAGAATACGGTAGAGAAGAAATATGAAGAAGAGAGAATACCATAGAGTAGGAAAAGAAACATTATATTTCAGGAAGGAGTCACAGATTTGAAGATGAGTACAAGATAAAAAATTAAGACTGCCTGAAGATGATAAGTGAGAAAAGAGAAGATATAGCTATTTGGTGCAGAAGGTTTGGGAATGGTACCTACTCTTGAAAATTGAGGGCACAGTATATTTGTTTTGGGTCATTGGAAGACTCAAAATTAACAGAAATCTGTAGAAAGTAAAAACCTGATGTAAGTTTAGACTTTAGTAAGAAAGAAATAGTAAAAAGTGAAGATAATGGGGGGGATTAAAGAGTATCACAGTACAGCTTTAGAACTAACGAAGTAAAATGATATATAAATAAGATAAATCGAATGGTAAACGTTATGTGTGAGTGGTTTCTTTGCAGGTAGTAAAGTCATGGTTCTCTTGAACGTAAGTGAGAATTACCAATGGAGATAGGGACAAAATTTGTGATTCTCTTAAGCAAAACCACATAGCAAAAGGGTAAAGGTGGGATTCGTGACGATGAAACTTTTGCCAATTCAAAGCATCAGTAGTAAACTTTCTCCAACATTACGTATAAAGTAATGACGAAAATCAAGGGATGGTATATGATAAGTTAATTGAGGTCATACGTATTCTGAAAAGAGGTTGCAAACGAGAGGGAGACTGACAAAACAAAAAGACACGATGATATGTTACCTGATAGGAAGCATCTGGTATTTGTTCTAAATTTTTAATGGCGAGTTATCATAATAAGATCATGCATAGTAAACACACACCAGCCGCACATGGTTTATCGTATGTACTCTTGGGCCATAAGATTTCTTGGTGTGTATCACTTTTAAAGGAAAAGTATAATGCTTGGTATCGGTAATACGGACAATAGTCAAACACTACTGGTATTCCATTACATTTAAAGTTTAGTTGAGAATTTTTGGCTACATTAGAGTAAGGTGTTTACCATTAGTCATCAAAGTTAAAGAGATACACCATCTAAAGTAAGCGTATCATTCTTTTTAAGATTCAGAAATGAATTAAGGCTGTAAATAATAGGAAACTTTGATAGGAGAAAACTCTGGAAATTTCTAATTAAGAAGGTCATTGTTTAGAAACGTTTAGATGCCCTTGAAACGGTAGGGTTGGCTCCACAAAACCAAGGAAGTGACTTTGAAAGGTAAAGTTTCCCAAGGGAGGTGGGAAATAATAATAATACATCATAAAATATAGGGAGACTAGGTTCTAGCAGATTAAGGGTAGCGGGACCAGAAGTTGATAGAGTAGATTTAATCAAGGGATAGGATTTATGTTCCCACTCAGCTTAGCGACTGGTCCCCTGGTAAGGCTATTATTAATTATTCAAGAGAAGAAGAAAAACATGGAGTAGGGCATTGAATCTTCCTTGCCTATAGTTTTCATTTTGGGGATCTTTAAGTTTTAGCTTGTTCAGTAAATAAAGGAAGTACATGTGTACGCTTGTGCATACAACTATAGGTTGTTGATGGCGTTTGAAGTTTGAGAACGAAAAGTTGTATTATCCTCTAGAGGAGAGGAAGCAAGTCAAAGGAACAGGCATTTGGTTGAGGAAAAGTTTAAATGAAAAGACAGAAGCAGTATAGAAATATTTTTAATGCTGTTATGATAAAGTAAAAGAGGATAAGTCTTTCAAAATTATTATGCAAACAAGAAGAAAAAATTAGAGAAGTAAGCAAAGAAAGAGGTTAGATGGTCTTAATAGACGAAAATAAGATGTGGTAACAAGAGAAGAAAGTAGTTATGTTAAAAGTGGCATTCGAGACAAAAAGTGCAAATGTAAGACTACGAAGATATAATGTTCGTGTAAGGAAATCCGGGGAGAAAAAAGAACATGGAAAGAAGGAAGGAAAGAACAGCTGCAGAACTTGAAAAAGGTATTTTTACAGTGATGGTAATCAGTATGTACGTAGTTTTGCTGTGAGAAAGGCAAAGGGAGGGATAGAGGGAATGTATGTGTCAGTGTTTCTTTCATTAGATGTTCCCCACCCCTGTGAGTATTGGAAGCACTCAACGGGAATAATAGAGACAACGGGCTACTGGGTTTAGCTTACAGATCAGGTTAAATGCTGACATCATATTCTAATTTTGTTTGTGAACTATCAACACTTGCTTATAGTTTCCTATCGTGTATTCTATTTATTTGGTGTCTCAATGTCGGAGTGGCGCTACTGATGTGTCTAAAAGGTCAAGGAGACGGTGAAATTTGGGGTTGAGAGAAAACCACTGGTACACAGAGGTGAAAATATAAGTAGAAACTTTGGGAAGCTAGACGGAGACGGGTATAAGTAAAGTGGACTTGAAGGAGAGAAAGATAAATTGGGTCTCAACAGAGATTAAGTTAAGAAATGGAAATCAATAGATATAGGTACTAATCAGCAAACGGACAGCTTATGGATGGAAAGTAAAGCATGCAAATGAAAACACATGGCTCATAAAGAGAATAATATGGAAAGCTTTAGAACTTCTCAATGCATTATATACATCCGATAATATTGAGTTTCTACTGTTATGGAAGTAACTTAAAAACAAAGTCAAGTAAGTAAAGTACAGTAGTTAATATTTAAGGGTATACTATCAAAGGTAAAGTGTGTAAGGGATAGGAGTAATCTTGCAAATATGTTATAAAAACTAACATGTAGAGGAAGGGGTTGCAACTTGTGTATTTTTGGGTAAGTTTTGACTCCATTGTAAACTTTGTATGAATAGGTTCAAAAATTTAGAAACGATCGGCAGTAGAACAGAAGTCATCATCTCAGATATCGAAAGACACAGTGAGATTAACAGAGCCATAGTGTGTAGAAAAGATTGAGATACGACTGATATGCTAATGATTGATTGGTTTTGCGAAATTATTGAAGGATGGCCATGCTAATTGAATGTAACAAGAAATGATGTAAAAGAGCCAGGAAAATTATAACAGCATTGAATGACTGATATGAAATTGTACGTAGCACATAAAAGAAATGAGGAATAAATCTGACAGAAGCTGAAATAAAGGGGTAACAGGAAAATAATATGGATAAAAAGTGAATTTAATGAATACGCTGTAAATAAAGGCTATGGTTGGAAAGGGTCGCGGACTTGATATTATTAAGGTATTAATGATAAGGGTTTACACTTAACAAAATGTACTTCTGCTGTGCAAATATGAGTAGGTATTTCTAAATTAATTGATTGATTGATTATCAATCGAGGGCAAAGGTGGAAAGCTGAGGTCGAAACAATCTGTTTTGTTTTTTATTCAAGTGTGATTTTGTATACGGATCCTTCCTCGTCAAACAATGATATTGTTCTACACCATTGAATTGATTAATCACTAAGTTTAAAAGTATATTTAAGGAATAAATATACGTTGAAGGGCTTTCAAGGACTTAAAAGCTATATTTATAAGACAAGAGGCTACTTTATTGATAAGGCAAATTCAAAATAAGTTTGGTAGAACAAGATTGCAATAATACAAATATCATTTGGATACCTACCTTATCGCAGGAAGATCTGCATGTTATATTTTAATAGAAGCAGAAGACATAAGATCGAAGAGGAGACAGGTATTTGATTTAGAAAGACATAGAAAGGAAGAGGAAGGTAGAAGACATGATGAAATTAACAGATAATGTTAAAATAAGGACGTAAAATTGAAGAGGAGGGAAAAGGGGGGGACGGGAGGGATGATGTCATAGGTATTCATATTTCCAAGAAAAGGGGGAACGGGAAGGATGATGTCATAGGTAATCATATTTCCAAGAAAAGGGGGAACAGGAGGGATGATGTCATAGGTATTCATATTTCCAAGAAACGGAAGGAACAAGGGAGGGATGATGTCATAGATATTCATATTTCCAAGAAACGGGAGGAACAAGGGAGGGATGATGTTATAGGTATTCATATTTCCAAGAAACGGGAGGAACAAGGGAGGGATGATGTTATAGCAATCATTAGAGGAAGCTAAATAGTTATTACTCTGTGCTGTTCTAACCTATGTTTATTACATTTCAATGAAGTGATTACGATTCCTTTTGCTTATAACTGTATTTTAATGAGCACCTGCATCTATAACTTTCTTACACATTTAAAATAATATAAAATTGAAATTAAGGCATTTCCGTTACGTTATTCTAACATCACAGACTATATTTTTATCAAAACTTTATATATTTTCTTTGATCCTAATTCATCCTTAAGTATGTTAGTCCACAATTTCCCATTGGGAAAGCATAATTTGAGAAAGAGAAGCACTTGCAACAAAGAAGAAGAGATAGGAGGGAAAGCACCGTGACATACAGTTTGAAATGGTGACTAGGAAATGTGGATTTAGGACCCCCAAAACGGATGGAAAATCATGGCAAACGTTTTAATAAGGTAACTATTATTTCAATGATAAAGACCTGGGGTACGAAGTAGAATCAAAAGAAAGAAAATGGGAAATGCAATAAAAAAAGGAATGAGGACGAGAGAGAGAAACTTATGACAAGTAGGTAAGGCAAGAACATGAACAGCAGACAAGTAACGTTTTGAAGAGTGGGACTGAAAAATTTGGAGGAGCTTGACGAAGTAAAAAGGATTGAAGTGAAATTGGATAAAAGGATAAATTCTAACTTACAGGTGTATATGTTTTAAGGGGCCAAAGGAAAATAATAGAAAGGTAAGAATGGTAAAAACAGTAGGCTACAAGAGTAGGGGAATGTGGGAATCATTCAAAATGTTAAAAAGAACAGGGGATGGGTGGAAAGAATTAATAGGGAAAGGGAGAATAATTAAAACTAAAGATGATAAATTGAAAGACTAGACGAAGAAGTGAGCAAGAGGAATAACACTTTTGACGAGGAAAGACCAAAGAGGTAACAAGAAAAGTCAATGAGCAAAAAAGTGAGGAAAATCGGTGAAGTTAATAAATACGTGATAAAGAGAGAAAAACTGTAAATGCGGTGAAGACGATCACTGACGAATAGAGGGAAAGAATAAATAAGAAAGAAAATAAAGAAAGGAACAAGAGAAAACTAGTAAAACCGGGAATAAAAGAAATGAAAAGGAATAAATAAGAATAGACAGAGAAAATAGCAAGATTGGAAAGGAAATGAAGAAGAAGAAAGAAACAGATGCAGAACTGAAAGATAATAAGATAAACAGAAGAATAAACAAGGAAGAAAAGGAAAGGAAGAGAAAAGACGAGAAGAAACATGGATATAAAACAAAGAAACTGGTACAAAATAAATGAAGAAGACACATGGATGAGAAAGAATAGATAAGAACAGCCAGAGAAAATAGAAAGATTGGAAAAGAAAGGAGGAACAAGGAGAAAAGGATCCGGACTTGGACGGTAAATATTGAAACACAAGGAGAAATGAGGAGGGGAAGGAAAGGGAAGGAAAAAAGAGACGAAGCAGGGACTTAAAACTAAGAAACAGGTACAGACGAAAGGAAGAAAGACACATTAATTTAGAAAGAATAGATAAGAACAGACAGAGAACATAGAAAGATTGGAAAAGCAAGGAGAAACAAGGAAAAAAGGATCCGGACTTGGAAGGCAAAATTAAAACACAAGGAGAAATAAAGGGAAGAAAGGAAAAGAAAAGAAAAGAAGAAGCAGAAACGTAAAACTAAGAAACAAGAAGAAAAGAAACGAAGGAAGACAGATAAGTGACAAAAAAAAGATGAGAATAGACAGAGAAAACAGAAAGATTGGAAAGGAAAAGAGGAACAAGGAAAAAAGGATCCGGACTTGGAAGGTAAATACTGAAACACAAGGAGAAATGAGGAGGGGAAGGAAAGGGAAGGAAAAAAGAGAAGAAGCAGGGACGTAAAACTAAGAAAGAGGTACAGACGAAACGAAGAAAGACACATTAGTTGAGAAAGAATAGATAAGAACAGACAGAGAAAATAGAGAGATCGGAAAAGAAAGGAGGGGCAAGGACTTGGAATGCGAAAATTAATACACAAGGAGAAATAAAGGTGGAGGAAAGGAAAGGAAAAGAAAAAAAGAGAATAAATAGGGACGTCAAACAAAGAAACAAGAACAAAAGAAACGAAGGAAGACAGATAAGTGAGAAGGAATAAAACAGCAGTGTAAGAGAGAAGGGAAATTAGAAGCAATAGAAGGAACACAGACAGAAGTAATAAAAACAGAAAAAGAAAAAAATTTAAAATGGAGGGAATAAGCGGAGATAGGAAGGGGTGAGAAAGAAAGAAATTACTGAAGGACAAACCAACGAAATAAAAAAGTACGAAAGTTTACAACGCGGGAAAAAATTAAGGAAGGGAGAGGATAAGATATCAAGAGGCTCCAACCAAACGCAAAATGTAAGAAATATAAAAAGGTGTATTTCAAGTTAATAAAGCAGAAAAAGGAAATTCAAAGATTGGTCCAACGAAAGGGAACAAGCAAGCAAATCAAGCATAGGAAATATCGCAGGAGGGGGACAAGAACTTAATGCTATGCAAATAGGGTGCTTGTAAATATACTATGATTGGAGAGGAATAATATTAATTAAATATCAGGATAATTTTAGATACTATAGACAGAAAGGAAAAGAGAAGTGTAATTTAGGTGTCGAGAAAGGGTTCTAAAGGAGAAAGACCGAGAAATATGTGACAAGTGAACGTGAAGGAAAGGTAGGCTATACAATAGGGAGAGAAGTGGAATGTACCAATACAAGATAGTATAGAAAAAATTCTGGATAGAAAAACTGCTAAGAATCTTAACAATACGAATATAAGAACATATAGGAAGAAGGTATCAGGATAGAGGAAAAGGTAGAAAAAGTGGAAAGCTGAAAGAAGAGAGAAAGAGGTGAATAGTTGAAGAAAACTGAATTAAGTCAGATTTTGAGCAGGAGGATTGGAATCAGAGTATTACATAGAAGGACACTAGGATTGACCGAAAGAAGAAAAATATAGCAATTAAACGAAATAAAAAATTCTCATTGGGCTAAAAATTTATTTAAGAATAAGAGTTAAAGAATATTACGAAACAAAAATTTGTGAAAAATTGACGAAAGGTTAGAAAGACAGAGAATTTTTCTAAAACCTCGGCACTCAGCATCTGACCTTAGCCCTAAAACTCCTTTTCCCATCAAAAGTGAAGGGTAAAGTAAGAAAAAAGCCAACTGAAAGAAAAGTGACTTCTAAGCTACTTTGTCAAACAAGTTGTCGTGAGTAGTATCAGGGTGGCATTGAACTAAATAGGGGAATGAGGGGGGAAAAATGCCAATATTATATAACCCATTGGTAAGGTAAGGATTAAAATTATCTTAGGTAAGCTGAACATAAGCCTCAGAAAAAAGAAAGTGAAGAACTTTGATTTAAAAAATGGAAAAGAGAGAAAGGAGAAAGATATTAAACAAAAAATGGAAGAAAAAGGAAGGAAGCAAGAAAGAAAGAGAAAAAAAAGACAATTGACAAGGAAAAGTAAGAAAAAACTAGGGAAGAAAAGGGAGAAGGAAGAAAGAAAATAAAAGAAAAGAAGAAATAAGAAATAAATTAGGAGAGGAAAGAGAAAGGACAGAAAGAAGGGAAAAATAAAAACAATAGTTAGGAACAAAGCAGACGAAAGTGGAAGAAACATAAGAAAGAAAGGAAATAAACAAAGGGAGAAGATAGCAGAAAAGAAGGACTGAGATCAGCAAACGAGAAAGATCACACAAATGGAAAGAGCATTAATTGACAATAAAATCTTACGTCATTGCATACTTCACGAAAAGAGGCATTCATAAAAGAGCGAAGAAGGAAAATCTAAAATATGAATTAAGGTTGAAATGTGTTACATCGACATTTGTGGAACAAAGACAGAATGAGAGAGAAGCAGAAAAAGATGAAAGCAGAAAAATGCAAAGAATTCAAAAATAGCAGTATTAAACAGAGGTAGTAAGAAAGGTGCAGGAACAAAGCAGGAAGAACTAAATAAAAACACTATTTAAAAGTTCCAGAAGATGCATTCAGTAGAGGGTAAAAGATACAAAGATAAAAGCAATAAAGTGGAGTAGTAAGGAAGGTAAAGGAACAAACCGAAAAAAATAGACAGAAACAACAATTTAAGAGCTCTTGAAGGTGTGTTCAGTAAGAGTATAAAAGAAACAAAGTCAGAATCACTGAATACACATAATAAAGAAGCTGAAGGAACAAACTCAAGGAACAAAAAAGAGATGCAAAGACAGAAGCAATGAGCAAGGATACTCAGGGAACTGAAATAAAGAGCGTAAAGAGAAACAGAAACAGCAATTGAGCAGTTATGAAAGATGTGTGCAGTGAGGGGATGAAATATAAAAAGACACAAGCAATGAGGGGGGTAGTAAGAGAACTTAAGTAAGAAAACAGAAAACATTAGACACAAACAGCAAGTTGACAATAATGAAGGGTGTGCGCAGTGAGGTTATGACATATTAAAAGACAGAAACAATGAAGATGGGTAGTAAGGGAACTGAAGTAACGAAGCAGAAAGAATCAGACAGAAACAGCAATTTAACAGTTTTTGAAGGTGTGTGAAGTAAGGGGATGAAAGATGTAAAGACAGAAGCAGAGAATAGGGGTAGTAAGGGACCTGAAGTAAGAAAACAGAAAACATTAGACACAAACAGCAAATTGACAGCAATGAAAGGTGTGGGTAGTAGGCTGTGTAAGTAGTAGTAAACACAAGCGGTAAAGGAGCTGTAGGAACAAAGCAAAAAGATAAAACAGAGACAGCAATTTCAGGGTAGTGAAAAGTGTGCGTGGTAAAGGGGTACAAGATGTAAAGACGGAAAGAATGAGGAGGAATAGTAAGGGAACTGACGTAAAAGAGAAGAAAGAGTTAAACAGAAATAGCCATGTAACAGTTCTGGAAGGTTTTTGCAGTGAGGGGATGAAAGATACAAAGACCGAAAGCATCAGGAGGGATAGTAAGGGAGCTGCAGTAACAAAGCAGAAAGTTAGATAGAAACAGCCATTTCGCAGTTCTGGAAGGTATGAGCAATAAGATGATGACAGATAAAAAGACACAAGCAATGAGCAGGGGTAGTAAGGGAACTACTGAAGTATAGCAGGAAGAGGTAGATATAAGCAACAAATTGACAGTTATGAAAGGTGTGTGCAGTGAGGGGATGAAAGATACAAAGACAGAAGCAATGAATGAGGATAGTAAGGGAACTGAAGTAAAAAAGCAAGAAGAGTTATACAGAAACAGCATTTTAATAGTCCGGGAAGGAAGACGTGTGCTGCAAGGGGATAAAAGATACAAAGACCGAAAAAATAAGGAAGGATAGCAAGGGAGCTGCCGTAAAAAAGCAGAAAGAGTTAGATAGAAACAGCAATTTAACAGTTTGGGAAGGTGTGAGGGGATGAAAGATAGAAAGACAGAAATAGAGAACAAGGATAGTAAGAGAACTGAAGTAAGAAAACAGAAAGATTTAGCTTCAAACAACAATTTAAGAGTTATGAAAGATGTGTGCAGAAAGGAGATGAAAGATACAAAGACAGAAACAATGAGCAGATGTAGCAAGGGAGTTGAAGGGAAGCAGAAAGATTTAACCTCAAACAGCAACTTAAGAGTTATGAAAGATGTTTGCAGTAAGGAGATGACAGATGCAAAGAAAAGGAGCAGCTGTAAACAGGAGTGGTGACGGAAAAAGGAAAAATTAGCGGTAGGAATTGACATTAAATAACAATGTATATGTTACGAGAGGGGGCGCAGTACGTAGGTGTTGTAGATAGAGATTTGAGATGTATGAGAAGTAAAAATAAGTGACGTTAAGAAGAGCAACAACGAAGAACTAGATAACAGTTTTGAGACAACTATTATAGAACTTTAAAACAGAGAATAGTGATATTCTTGCTGCAGTCCTGTGATGTCGAAAGTTATGAAATGGAAGTAAGAAACACAGGAAAAGAGAAGGTTTGAGAAACTAGCACAGACAGATATGTCGAGCAAAAATTAAAAATAGAAATCCAAGAAAGAATACAAAAAAAGCAAAAGAACTTTTAAAACGTAGGGCAAAGCAGAATAGACTTTAAAAGAGAATTTCATGAGAATATAATTGTATAAAAACACATTAAAAAATAAGAGAAGATAGACGAAATGGATGAGACAAGAACAAAACAGGGAGCAGAAATGTGGAGGCATAGCTTAACTAAAGGGGAAGGAATTGACAAAGTAAGAAAGGCTGTGTGCTAAAGTGAGACATCTACGTGCAGAGATAAAAGAAGAAGAGGAAAAGGGAGTAGGAGCAATAAAGGACGAGTCTGGGCCTACTAGGAAAATAACAGAAGGGTATTTTATACGATTATGCTAGCATGGTTATAGAATGAAAATGAAATAGCACCATTTCGTGAATTAATAGAAGGAAAAAGAAGACCGAGTGAAAGTTGGAATGCGATACTGCGGGGATCTATAATTAACGCCAAACATATCCCAATTCACGGAAATAATAGCGTCATGAAAAACATTGCTGAAGAAAAATGAGTAGATGACGTGAATAAATATGGGATGGGATGCTTTAATAATAAGATGGTTTCTACGATACCGTAATATGATAGCTTGGACTCTATTCAGGTAGAATATAAAAAACAAGCTACAAATATGCGAATGTAAAAAAGAGCCTGAAAATTTCCAAATTATGTCATCAACGAACCCAGAATGCTCTGACATGAAGTAAAACAATTTGGAAAACTTTACAACATTCCTATTCTGTTCTTTTACTGAAAATTTGTTATTTCACTCACTTGTAATTAGTATAAAGGGGGGAATGGGGAGGGAAATGGAAGTACTTGGCATAAAATTGATTGCGTGAGAAGAAAAGGAGAGGAACAGATGCTCAGAAAGAAGAAACAAAGGTTGAAAGAGAACAAATGAAATAGATCGACGTAAGGAAATACGGAGAAAGCAACTTCTAGAAATGCGTTGAGAGTAGACAAACCATGTGGTGATAAAAGACGAATTCTGTTGATACTCTAGAATCCAAAGAGTAGCAATTTTACAAATTATCAAGCGGAGGGGGGAAAGAAGGGAGCATGGTTATTGCATAAAACAATTTCAGCCGTTGGAAAATACCGCCTAGGTTTTATGGATATAAAATAACTTCAACTTAAGAATTAAGATTCAAAACTTTTAAAACTAGCTTCAGTTACTACATAAAGAGCCATAAAGATTTTGTCATTTGTGAGATTACTGTTATCGGTGAAAATCATAATTTCGTTTCTTATTCATCAAAGCACCATCGCATCAACATCAACTATTACTGTTAATTAAAATTCCTGTAAAAACAACTAAATTAAGTTACGTTGACTTCCATATTTCATTTGATAATCAAATCCAAGCGAGCAATGATGAACAACGTAAATAAGTCGTGAATTTTACTTCAGGAATACCAAGAGAAATGTTGGCAGATTGCCATCAAACATTGGAAATCTGCTATGTAATAAAAGAGATAAATGCTTAGCATATTAACATAGGGCTTAGCGACATAATTAAGGCCAGTAACAATATCAAATATATCATCAATAAAACTTTATTCTTTGTAAAATACATTTTAAACATCCTCATTGTTAATAAGAAACATGATATAAACTGTTTTGAATTTAGTTTTAACAAAAATGAGGTCTATAAAAAGTTGTAGGCATGCATTTAACACTCTTATCGCATAATTTAATAGTTCATAATTTACACTAATAATTTATGTTGATTATCATGATTTTCCAGGTGAACCATACACCTCTACCCTTCAATTGCCTGGCTCATCAATTCTTTTGCATTAATTGCAACAATATGGTATGCCTAGATAAGATAGGAATCTGTTTTAATTAATGTTTGTTTGTGGATAGTAGTAGTGTATACATCCATAATAAGTTCTTTATGACCCATTTTAGTTTAAAATCAAATTTGACCATGTTTAATTAAAACTTAAGTTAAAAATAGAACTTACTTGTAGACAATTGTGACATGTCCTGTGTTGAACATCCTTACATCTCAAGTTCTGTTGCACGACTAAAATAGACAGAATACCGTTGATCACTTTACGACATCTTGCTGTTGTCTTACAGACCTCCTTCTGTAGCTGTGCTCGGAGAATCCAAACTCTTGATTCCTTTCAGAATTTGATCTTAAAGCAGCTCTAGAAGAAATCTCTGCTGTGTATTCAGTAAAGCTTCATGTACTCAAAATGATTCCATTTTGCTTTTGCTTTATGATAAATTAGTCGATAACAGCTCCATGTTTAAATGAGGTACAATTAAACTGTGATCCATTGACTTTGTATTGACTAGATTTCTTATTAATGCAATATGTCACACACGTCGATTTATTGCTAATGGAAGCCTTCTACATAATGGCCGCAAATTGATGCTCCAAACTGTTGCAGAATCTTCGATGAAATCTATAAAATAAAGCAAGTTTTGCTGTGCACACCTACAACACTTACCCATCTTGCAGATTTCCATCCCTACCCATCATCTGCGTATTCCTCCAAGCTCCAACGTTCGTACATGTTTGCAGCAGCTGTAGCAGTAGCATTCTAAATGGCTCCTTGAAAGTAACTTTCCTAAACATCTTATACATTCCTAGGCAAAATATCTAACCTTGACCTAGGTCTTCATTAGATAATCATGTCGGTGCATCGACAGACCTAGATGATATTCACCTGCACTGACCTTCATTGGCTTCAGTGAACACATTGGTCACGGTCAACCCTATACCAAGGCACAACGCTATGGACTATCTTCTGTATTTTTTTAATAAATTTAATTCAAAAAATCTCCCAAGACCATCCAGAAAATTAATTTCGAGTCAATCATTAAGTATTGTTTTATTTATAATGAATTTATCGTTCCCAGTTCTGTAAAGAAAAATTCCGAAAATAGATCTTTACTTAGGAGTAAGTCTGTGGAGTTATTCTGTGACCGCTTCTACTTTTTCAAGAGATTAATCAACAGAAAATACCAGGATGTCCGTATAAATATCCTATAAATGTTAAAAAATGGTGCTTTTTTCTAAAAAGTTAGCAGAACAAGAGAGGAAAATTTTTTCATGCCTGGGTACTCTTCACCGAGCATGATTCCCAGCTGGGGCAGTAAAGAAGCACAGTTCAAATCTTGTTAGCTAATGTTTACAATTAAACTTGCATTTTAAGCATGATACGCTTTGTGGTGAAATGTGCACCTTCAAGTTAACAAAACTATGGGTACCTTTACGCTTTATTAGGAAGACGCTTTGAAATAAACTTGCGCTATGGTTACTCGATAAACTAGTGATACCAAGCGAAGCATCCGCAAATTTCAATTATATCGATATTGAATGTTTAAGGATATACGACAAAAGAATGAGAGCCATTTTCCATTCCAAGATAAGGAAACCAAATTTAGAATCCCCCGTTGGACAGAAAGAAGGTTACCGTTTCACAATTCAATACTGATAGGATTCGTAATTTTTGTATATTAGCTCTGGCTTTGGATAAGATTTAAGTATCTCCTCGAAAGTTTCTATAAGGGTATATTTTAGTCCTTTACTTTTACTATTTTTACGTGACATTTGTTCTCTCTCTAAATCACAACATGTGATATTACCATCGCAGAAACATACTATCATTTTCAAATATTAACTGGATAGAATAAGTCTTGTGCTAGATTAACTATTTTTTCTACAGCCTATACTCTCGTAGTGGAAAAAATTGTCAATTATTTGCCATGGCATGTTCTAAGTTACAATCTATGCAACGAAATTGTGAATATTTTGCACAGGTTATGAAACTTCTGTAACAGCTTTCAATTCACTGCCAACAGAAAGGTTTATTACTGTTATGAAAACATTTTGAAAAGACAGCTTCCTGATGTATTTCAAAAATAACGTATTTATCGATACCTTGTGTGCATCTTAAGTATCTTAGCACAAGGTTAGGTCCTTAGAAAATCTAAGAGAAAATCCTCATAATGGTCTATTAGCAATGAAACTAGAAAATCTAAGACAAAATCTTCATAACGGTCTATTAGCAATGGAACTAGAAAATCTAAGACAAAATCCTCATAACGGTCTATTAGCAATGGAACTAGAAAATCTAAGACAAAATCCTCATAACGGTCTATTAGCAATGGAAACTAAACTCTTCTTATTTTTAATAAACGTTTTAAGACAGTAGATTCATTTGTTATCTTTTATATTCTCCTGCCTACTACTCAAGGTTTAGGGACAGTAACTCATACTTCTGTAGGCCTACTCTTTGCAATCGCATCAGAAAATTACATTGGCTGTTTTTGAAAGAAAAGGTATGAAATATTCATGCCACCCATAACTGGAGTGTCTTCCTCCCTGATGCCCCTTCAGAAATACGCATCAAAGCCACTAGCTATAAAACACTACTACAGCCGCACCGCTGATATCATGATATCTATATTTTGTATCTTCGCTTAATGTTACAAAGAGTTTGTCTTTACGTATACATCTCAATCAAAAACATGCCTTACTAGCATCATATCTAGGGAAGGGGAGCAACACAACCTTCCCATTTATGATTCATGCCTCCCACTTCTGGACTGTCTTTCTCCCTGATGCCCCTTCAGAAATACGCATCAAAGTCACTAGCTACAAAACACTACTACAGCCGCATCGCTGATATCCATATTTCGTATCTTCGCTTACTGCTACAAAGAGTTTGCATTAACATACAGATCTCAATTAAAAATGTTTATTGATAATACAGAACAGTAAAACCGCTTGAAGTAGCGAAAACATTTTAGTGTTGAATAGCTTTACTCGTCTGGCACTCCTC
>JAAAKL020009746.1:0-14867 GCA_010016065.2 Carybdea cf. marsupialis auct. non (Linnaeus, 1758)
ATGAAAACACCTACTTTATATTAATCTTGAACAAAAAGTCGAGAAGTGGAGACGGGACGGGACACTTTTTTCCAAAATGGGGATCTAAGTCTCAAGTGGCATGCAAATGGCACGTCACATGTGTAGACTTTCACACCACTGTGGTGCGAATGTTTTTACAACTTTGGACAGGTCGGTTTCAAAGTAGCACGCCACGTGGCATGTCACATTGAGTCGAGCCGAGTAAATGTGTAAGATTCATCTGAGACCCCTCTTCATGAATCGTGGGGTCCCTTTGTTGTTCATGTTTGTACCATGTTAATAGATTTGTTGTTGAAAATACTATTGAGATAAAAAGAAAGACTGGGATAGGCAAAAAGACAATCTATATATTAAAGCAAATGAAGTACATCAGAAATGTACTTAGAGACGTAAGCAAAGATGTAAGCAAATACAGGAAGGAAGGAACACTATCAAAAACACGATAAAAAAACAAAAAATAGAAATGAAGTTATTTGGAGTGGGGTTTTTTTTTGCTCCTTAAAAAGAAGCTATGTATGACTTTGTTTAAGAACTTTAAAATGGTCTTTTCTAATCGTAAATATTTCATAAATCTCAAGTGATCGGCTGAATAGAAAAGATACACATTATAAATACAGATCGCCGTTTCGTTCTGACTGCCATTATAGGTGCCATTATGCTTTATGGTGCTAGCTGTCTCTAGTCAATTCTTTCAGATGGGGTCAACACATTCAACGTGATTGTCTTGTCAAGATAAAGATGCAAAGATGAACTAGAATGCAGCTGAGCCGAAAGGCATTCCTGACGTTCAATACTTTGTGCAATTCACTACTTTACAATACCCTACTTTACTCTGTAAAAATAAATTGGCAACATGTCAGCACGCGACACCATGGTTACCGTAGTATAGACGGGAGTATGGCGATTTAATCTAGAGAGTTAACATTTTTATGAAGAGCTGATGTATACCCGTGTAGAAACACCTGCATGTCTAATCTTATCACTATCAGCTAATGTACATTTTAAATAGATACGATGAGTCAAAGTTACAAGTGACGTTGAGGGAGGGAGCATCTTTCTTTCAGTTCTCGCTATAATCAGTGGACCTTTTTTTATTGTCCCACCTTTTTCATCTGATCCAAACATTTTCCTTATTTTCATGTATTGTAGTGAAATTTCATTACACACCAGGAATGGGCTTGAGGACGATACTTTACTCTGAAATGGTTCCCGGTGCTGTATAAATAATCATTTTATAGCTACACTGCACCATTTCTCTTCCCATTTGAACAAGTTTCAATTTCATTTTGAGAGGATGGGGCTGGGTATATTCATAAACGTCTTATTGTAGAGAAGTTGTTGTCTGTCCAAATCATATCAAAGACACGTTTTAATTTTTATTATCCTTAATATCACAAAATAGTATATATGTGATCATAAACATTGTATATTTTAACGCGTTTCTTTCACTGTAACTATCACGTTGTACGTGCTTCGTCACCCATGACGTGACAAAAAAAAAGAAGTTTGCTTGCAAAGGTTAACATCTGACTGTTAGTCTTCCCAAAACTTTAGTCTAAAGTTTTAATATCACATAGTATTCGGTATGACTCTTCTTGTTGCTATAAGAGCATCACATGGTTTACGGAAATTGAAAATGAGACATAAGAATGCAGAGTTCGCCGAAATCGTCTTTTTAAGCAAAAATTTTGCTTGCATGGTATTGATAGTTCACAGAATGGTGCTCCTCATAGTGCCAAGGTGGGGTCCTAATAAAATGCTAGAATCATAGGGTACATACTAATCTAGAATTACCAAGTTACACAATTATAGAAATTTTCTTGCCAAGATGTTCTATCCTAGAATCCCTTTGTGAGAGTAGATACGAGTATCTTAACCCTAACTCTAAACCTAACATTAACCCTAATTTAATTCTAGAATAGTACATGCATCGTTAAAAAATCCTTCTAGGAAAGTACATCTCTAACTTTCTAGCATTTTACTCGTCTCTCCAAGATGCTGTGTCTTTAAACTCGCGGTTCATAATCGTAGCCATTGCCATCGAGCCCTGTTGCTCGATTCTCTCCTCTAGAACTCTATAAAATTTCCCGAGCAGCCCACTGACTGACGTAGGTTATTGGTCCTTCCAAATTTACATTTATGATCAAGTCACCTAGAGTAGAACAAAAACAATCTAAATGAAGTTTAAGCTAGTAGGTTCGTTCGTTCATAATAGAGCGGACGATGTAATAGTACACGTAAATTTATATGTACTCAATCTGCATATGCGTAGTAATATATAGGATATGACTTGAAGCATAAGGTTACTGCTGTTATAGACTTCTGCATTTTACCACTGCTTAGTAATATTAGACTCCCCCATGTTTGGTCGAGCACTGTAGCAAAGGAATCAAAAGACTTGTTTGTATGTGTAAATATTAGAACTAGGATTTGCTTAAGGAGAGCTTTCGGAACCTTTATTCCTTGTTCTGTCACAGTACAATTTTGTTTTCATTACTTTAATAGCAGAGTAATTATTTACCCACAGCATTCGACAGAACTTTCTACGGAAATTAAATTGCTAATGAACGTGTTTCACCTAAGTAGATTATAAAAATACGTCAAAATGTTTATACATAAATAAACTTCATCAGTGCCATTCCATATGCAAGTACTGAGTCCCAGATTACCAACTTAACTATCGCACTGTTTAGAGTAGTGGTTTAGTCACGGTTTTGGCTAAGAGAGGCATCTGGATCTATGCCCAGGTACAGATGGCACGGTCTATAATAGACAACATTAGCGATATCAAAACGCATCTCAAATTATTAAATACAAAGCACTGGGCAATCACAGTCACAAACCACAAAGTCGTAATTAATGACAAAAGAAAACAAGGCAAATATATCGAAAATTACAAACTAGAGTACTTACAAAAAGCAATCATCACTCGATCCTTTGTAAAAGAATTTGAAAATCGCTCCTAATCTATCCACGACCTATCTATAAATTTAGCACAAATGTCAATTTCGCTCCTATCTGGACTAGATCCAATATCTGTTATACAATAGACCTCAGCCATTAGTAGTACATCGTAGAGCAGTGTTTTGAATTTCCCTTAATTGTCTAAGTGTTCCCCCAAACACGCTAATGTGCATGTGGTTTTAGAAGGCATGTCTTTGAAACTAAGGGCATTCTTTATTTTTTGACGTTGTTCTACCTACACTGATAATGAAAAGATACAGGAGTCCAAAGTGATCTCTAAATACTAAAGGACACACACAGTCAACGGTATACTCAGTGGACAACAGAGAGGTGTAGCACGGATCAAGAAATAAAGTTGATGCATTAAAGGTAGCAAGTAGAAGCAGCTCCAGTTTCTCTAATGAGATCTAAGGGCATAGAAAATCTTTAGTTATCTTTAAAGATAGAAAGACAAGAATCAGAGTGAGACAGGAACTAAGTGTCACTTCCGGCTTGAAGTGAAAGCCTCATTACAAAAATTTGAAAGTGAAGTTTTGAATGATCTTATTACTTCTGAGACATTTCTATGTATATTATAACCATCTGTCATCCAACTACATTTAGTAGATAATTTACAACTTGTAGGGTTTTAGTTGAAAGTGATACACAAGGTCATAAGTGTTCTGGAAATGTTCTACAAGTTAAGTATCGTAATGTGCATCCTTCGTCTACAAATACCAAGTAAAAAGTATTGATTACATAGCGGATAACAAAGAGAAAGAATACATGTGCCAGTTTTCTTTCTTTAATGATCTAAAGTTTAAATAATTCACTACTAAGCAATGTGACTCTGCCACAGAGCAGCACTTGCTTGATAACCCAGAAGGTGCGAAAGTATATACGGATGACCTTTTCCGTATAATAGGTAAAGCTAGGTCTACTTTTCACTTGG
This sequence comes from Carybdea cf. marsupialis auct. non (Linnaeus, 1758), assembly GCA_010016065.2. NCBI lineage: Eukaryota > Metazoa > Cnidaria > Cubozoa > Carybdeida > Carybdeidae > Carybdea > Carybdea cf. marsupialis auct. non (Linnaeus, 1758). The sequence goes on from JAAAKL020009746.1 coordinate 3,917, forward strand.
ACGTTCTGGATTCCGTCCACATCAAAGCAGGAAAACCCTTGCTTCGTAGAAAAAAGAAATATGTCTTTTCATGTCTCTACTCAACAAAAAAATATCTTTTTAAGTACAAAACTGTTTTCGCTACTTTGCGCAGTTTTAAGTTGAACTCTTTTTTACTTTAAAAACTTTATCATAAATTTACAATTAAATGAACTCTTTTGAACTGTGAAATTGGCGGAGCTTAATGCTCATATGCTATGATAAGAGAAATGTGTAAAAGGTAGAATTGGAGCATTAATTTCAGACGCCTGGAAGGGGCAATGCAGAAAATAGTTTACTGATCCTAAAAACTCAAGAAAAATTTGTACTCAGAGAATTAGAAAGGCTCTAAAAACAAATAATTGCTTAATAAAACCTAAGTGATAAAAGTACTGCCATTAATGAATAGTAAATATTTCAACCAATCTTGTAAGAATCTTTGTGACTTTTTGTGAATGTGTAAGTCATTATGCCTACTTTTTGTATTCAAAGCTGTCATCATGTTTCGTAAACGGTTAATGAAGACGATTTGCTTGATGAAAAAAATTTACTTCCCCTCCCCTACACAAAATTCAGTTCTTGCAGGAATGTCACTGATTTTAAAAGTCATATATCAAGACATTGTACCGACATCATGTGGCTAAACTGACCCATTAACCTGGATAGATAAACATTGCTCTGGCCTCTGAAATGATTTCAAACTTCATTGGTGTGTATTCAAACTGTAATAAAATTGACGCACTGCCCCATGTGTATGCATTTCATCGTAGAATTAGTCTGTGATAGTTAGTGCATATATTGTGAAATTTCCAAGAAGAGAGGATAGAACACACTAGAATAGAAAAGAATGAATCAATTAGATTCTATCAAGTGTCCCTGACGTATATCGCAAGTTTCTGTATTATCCCAATTTTTTACCTACGATGTACCTAGTAAAATACATATAAATTTACATACTTTTGCACACTCATTTACATAGTAATCTACATATCAATTTAAATGCTTATTGCATCCATTTGTTCTAATTCAAAGCAATACGTATTGCATCGTACAATTTTACATCTGCATTTGACTGCTCTGACTATACTGCTTTCTCACGTTTATATTTTGCATCCTGCTGTCCGAATTTATCATGACTTAATTCAGTCAATTTTTGTTGAACAATGTTTTCAGAGATTGCTCTGACATCATCAAACCACCAAGTCTGTGACGTTCAGAATGTATTGAGCAATATTGCGCGGACGTTCTGGGTGACAAGCCTAAGACGGTTGCTGAATCTACGACTCAGATTCGTTTTTCACTGAAATGCCTACATGATTACCTTATTTCCTTCGTTTTGAGGATGTATTGTGAAATCAAAACAGCTCGAATCAAGGATATTGTCAAAAGGGCAAAGTAGACAACTGCCTCAAGAGAGAATTCAGGCTAATCACTCAGAATGTGAAAGATTAGAGTTGGCTGTTACCTCACTAAAATCGGACTTCTCCCGTTCTATATCCAAGCAGCGTTTTCAAGACCTTGTGGAAACAAAAAGCCAACTGTACAGGAAAAGGCTCGCTGCAACTAAAAGGTGACATTTGTGGGGCTAGTATACAAGAGTACTCGTATCGATGTATCGAAATTTGTAAAGAGAACTGAATAGTGATCTTATCAAGTAAAGTATCAATAATGACTGAGGAATCTAGCATGAAAGGATTTTACACAAGAACAGAAGGCCACTATTTTTCAACGATTTTTCACTATTGATCAACGTTTCTTTACAGGTTATTCTGTTAGGGATCTAACCTGGCAAAGCAATTGTTGCATTTGATGCATTTCTCACTCGAAACAATCAACCACTTAAAATAAACAACTTTGTCGGCCGAATATAGCTCGTCAACATTTGGATCAGACCTCCAAGATGGCTAATACAAGATTAAAGGCTCACACCATGTTCATTTCCTCTTTGATTAATTTTACTTTGCTTGAACTCCTGAACCTTACACCATTGCCACTGTAGCTCAATGTTTATCTTGCCTCTCGTCAACATGAAAGATTTGCGAGAATAACCCGACTATCGCATCGATATTTGCTGGCATTTTGACTGACTTTCCACGTCGTAAATAAATCGTCTAGTTTATAATATGAATCAATTTTGAGAGAGTATCCTTGTTGAAACATGTCCCTACTATTTTCAGTTAGTCTTTTTAGCCTGTTGGTCCCGTATTTTGCAAGCTCGTAACCCTACATTTAACTGTGGGAAGCCACTTTATGTAAATTCCAAATGAAACTTGTATATGGAAAGTAGCTCACCTCGCGGTAAGTGCACATCCTTGCATTTGTGAGAGTTCCGTATCTTGTATAGCTGGCCTATATTTCCTCATTCAGGAAACTATGCTTCAATGAAAACGAGGCCGTAGAAATTTGCATCTTAATGTGACACTGGTAGTTGAGTCTCGGAATGCTTCGGCAGTTAAAAAAGTGGCTTGACTGGATTAGTGTCTCTTAACAACGACCACAGATCAAAGTGCGATTACAAATTTTCACTTTTATAACAGAGATCTCTTTCAGTTCTTCATTTCCTTACCAATTATATTTAGATTGTATGCGTGAATCGACTTCATTTCTCTCAGGTCATAGCAAGTGCTTGGGACAACTCCATTGGACCGTGTAAAGTTGGTTTACGTTAAGGTCAAACACTTGCCGAAGACAGGGAAAATATGAAAACCTTTCTGACAATGAGTACATAGGCCTACTTGCTACCGAAACTATGAACCCATTCATCTCGTCGAGGATATACTGGAGTCTTACAGTTTCATGTTATAGTTTGCTTAAATCAATTGCATTACGTGCCCACTAGCCTCCATCCAAACTTATGTAGGTAAATACAGCAGTACCCCGTCCACCACCAAACAGAATTACCTGGCTATGATATTGAATAACTTGTGTCGACTACCTTCTCCTCATGATGTCGCAATTGGCAGATTATTTCGGGGTGGGGGTTTGTGATGAGTAGGCAAAGGTTTCATACGATAAAAATCAATTCTGAAATTGCTGTGGATGTCGAATAGAAAATTAAACACTCGTGCGGACATGGGTTTTACTAGAGACTTCTGGAAATTTTTTAATAGATTACAAACCTTTCTATTTTGAAAAAATATAATTTGGGGAGTATCTCTCCTCTTCTTACCCCCAAGTGCCCACCACTGCTATGGATGGAAAGGTGATTACTTCTAGAGCAGAAAACGTTTCAAAGTACTTTTAAAATAATCTACAATTACAATCATTCAATTACTTTCATACTATCTTAAGGATCTTCGTAGTAAAGGAAATGATAGGAACAACATGCGTCTTCGGTACTGCAGTTGCAACTTCAGGTCAAAAGGTAACAGTTTTTTTGGGGAAAATAAGAATCAATTTGCCTACAAGTTTCAAAATATTGCTAATTTTATGAAAACCTCTTGAATTTAACCCTTCAAGGTTTTGTTTGTTTTAAAATCTCGCTGTATGTTTCAACATGATTCTTTTTGTGTGCTCTTTTTACTTTTCTATTTCTTTGGCCTGTTCATGATTTGTATTACAGCATATGCCCAAACCAGTTCACTAGTCAGTAGTCTATGAATACTTGGTAGTGTTACTTTGCTATTACTTTCCATACGATGTGGGCCGTACATAGCAGTTTTATCTTCTGAACGTTGCAAATGTTTACATGGTACATCTTTAATCCATGTGAGCAAAATGGGATGAGAAAGAAGCCTCTATAACCGATAGATAGATTGCAACTGTGACCGGAAAACCTACATTGGGTGAATGTAATTTGTTTCCTCTTTTCTATCCGCTGAAAGCAACTCTAGGATAGTTAAATTATCAAATGCAAAATTTATCTGAATATGAATATGATGGCCCAGGTAATAATCTTAAACACAGCATTAAGTTAGAAACACGCACAAACACAATAAACTGCTTTATGTATATAGGCGCTGTCATTTCGTTGTATGTCACACAACATTCTCAAAGCGAATAAATAGAAAATAAAAATCGCCGCTCTTTTGCAGTGAAAGAACGTACAGAGGCCTGGTAATGAATGTATTTAAGATTATTACGCGGGCCATTATATTCATATCAAGATTGAGTTTCCGCCTGGTGTGTCTACTGCCTATAAAATTTATCTTAGGTGGGATGTTATGAATGGTATCTAAGATATCTTGGTATCTATCCGAAATCGAACCGACATCAAATATCGGTGTACACTTTGAATGATACTAAATATATATACTCTTTAAACGGGCACATTTAGCGGTTGCTACTTATTTCAAAACTTTGACCTGTTATTCAAATGAAAAGTGGAGCTGAATGATCCCCCTTAAGACATTCTAAAAACAGTCTTTGCCAAGTAATGATAAGACCAGTGTCAATAATCTCCAATTTATCGCTTTAGTAAAAATTTCGGCGTACTGTTGTTTAAGGGTAGGGCCTCCATTAAACATTGAAGGCTGAACTGAGCCTTATTTTAACAACCTTGTCTAAAGACCTATCTTGCTATATGCAATCTCGAGTCGTCGTGTAACAACGCACTTCTGGGAAGAGATGGTGAAGGACAACAGACATGTACTAAATCGTACTATAAGAACCGTAATATCCTTGTAACACTTGTACAGAAAGTGCTCCAAATTGTAACGTTACCCTCCGGGACCTACGCATTCACGGACTGCACTCTATCAGAACATTTTCTGATTTTTTATTCACCATGTTGAATCCCAATCTGTCACGGGTGGACATTGACCTCCAAATCCAAGCAATTTCGGGGACCAGTCTTTCAGCCCCATGTGACCTGACCACCAAAGGACTGCCATCCAGCCTATCTCCTTGTCCCAAGCCCATTAAAATTTGGAGAACGTATCAAGAAGAGAGCCTCTGAAGTGATCAGTTTGAAAAAAACTATAGAGATCATAGAAAATAATTTGTTATCACGGGAGGAGAACATTGATAATCACTGAAGATAATCTAATGTTCTGGATTTTACTGCATGTCTATTTACGAAGGGACCCGCTTTGGCAGGTCCAGTACCGTTAATTTTGTAATACCATGTCGTGAAACAGGTAGTGGAGGCTGGTCGTGTAACTTGCATCAATTCTGGACCCTTATCCTTGTCAAAATCACAAATTGATAGTGCAATTTGTAAAGAAAATTTGTAAAATTCCACTAATGGATACATGCGAGAGACAGATATCAACAAACACTTTGACTGTCAAAGCATTCTACTTGATCTCAAGTAAAGAAGATTCAGTTGCCTTGGTCACATGGTCCTGATAAATGACAATCGAATCCCAATAGTAGCACTGAGCCTTAAGGAAAGAGGAGACCTGGAAGGCCCAAGACCAACTGGTGCCAAACAATCCAAGTCGAGACTCACAAGATGAAGCCGCTTACCTAATGACAGAGAGTGAGAAGATGACAAAAATTGGAACAAAGGAACAAAGGAACACAGTTGCAGCCTTATGTCCAACTGGGACGAAGAGGACAAACAAATATGTAACAACTTTTGACATTCCTTAAGATTACATTTCCACCTCCTTGGGAAAATTTAGGAATAAATTCTAATGCTGAATTCAAGCTGATGTGTTTTACGACTAGGACATAGGGGGTCAGCTTACCTAGAGCGTGTAAAATCTAATAGGAGAACGTGAATCAAGATTAATTGCGTTATTAATACTTTCTGCTAAATCCAAAGTGTGCTGAGAATTGTAGCACCGCCTTGAACCAAGCTCAGTCCGGGTTTTATCAATGTCAATAAAGAGACCGTGATCATTATGTGCATTGTCTATAAACTTTACAGCTAAAGCACTTTGTTTTAAACATTACGCTTTTTTAACTAGTTGAAAATCATATTTGGTAGATTTCGATTAAAATTTCGAATCTTTTGCTGTTCTTCAGAATGCTGCAATTAAAGTACGACGCAAGATTCTGATGAGAGTTACATGAGTTTCGACCTGAACAACAATAATACATCTTTTTACTTGTTGTTAAATTTGTGTACACTAAGCACTGGAAGAATAGGCTGTCAAAGAAGTAAATGAGAAATTAAAGAAACAGGAAGGGACTGGAAATTAATTCGCTGTATATTACAAGTTATTATGTAAAACTGCATTACTTTTCGGTTTCCTAGTAGTTCACAAATATGTCTTTTGAGATCAGTAAGGTCCTAAATACGAGAAGAAAAGAAATACTGTCTACATGCAAGTATCTTATCTTGTTTGTGTTCACTCTATTTATATAAGAGGATAGGTATCCATAGGCTATACTATGAATACTTAACTTATACAAGGACTGTAAGTCAAATCAAACGATGCATTTTTAGTCATCCAGGTAATACAATAGATTCTTCCTATTAAAAGTGTAAGAAGAAGAACAATATCATTGCCCAAGGCCTTTGATAAAACTTAATGATTCATTAAATTTTAAACGTTTGTTAAACATTGAAAGTGTATATCCATGTTCCACGTAGAGTACAAGTACTGATTCGGATTAGGATCAAACTTGCACGAGTAAAACCAAAATTAATGATTTAAGAACGATTATTTTTGCTCTTAGTGATGCCAAAATCAGAGAGAGTTCTTGCTAAGTGTAAGAAAGTTACTAGGAAACATGTTGTGGAATGTTTTCGCAAGGGCTCCGCCAAGGCCCTTGGAATATTGACAACTGCTTTGGTCCACTGATATGGGAAACAATCCTAGTCTTCGAAATGTGCATATGTAAAAATGAGTAAAGAAGAGCGGGAGAGAAGAACAGAAAGAGGGAAAGAGAGATGACGAGGGAAAGAATGAAATAGGAGGAAGATATTTCTGAGAAAACCTGTAATGGTAAATACCGATCCTAACCAATATTCATCAGAATAACAAGAGTCTAATCGTGTTTTTTTAGCATTTTCATAAGTGCACGGTGTTGATGTTAAATCTGGGTGTACGTCTATAGACCAGTAAGTATTTTATATTTCTCTTCGTTCTTTCTCTGTCAATATCTACAGCCACATCAAAGAACAGACATATCAATTTCCATTTTCTAGACTGTCCTCTCTATTACATCTCTTGCGGAGACGATAGATTCGATATCTAAGAGTACTGAGTAAAGTAAACCGTGGTGTACATTTCCCAAATTATTTATTAACGATAAGAGGCTCTTTTACAAACTTTACATGGACAATTCATCCGCATCCTGATCAACAACTCTCTTTACCAGGCTTTTATAAGATACAAACAATAGAAACTAATTTGCATAATTACATCTTCTTGACAGTGTCTTTCTCCACAATTCTTTTTGTCGTCATGTACTATAGGATTTTAATAAATCATCTGTGTTACAGAATTTCAATCAGGCAAAATCAAAGGCTTCTGAGTATCTTACAGCTTTTACCATGGACTTCTAAATAATAACTACTAGTTATTATTTAGAAATCCATGCTTTTACTCATTCACTTCTCAGCTTGATAAGATCGTTTAGGTCACGGATCTATTCAGAATTGTAGCCCCTTTGAAATTACTTAATAGATTATTTGTGCTACAGAATTTCAATAAGGCAAAAATCAAAAGCTTTATAGTATCTTAAAGCTTTTTTTTCACTGCCGTCTGAGATTTAAACTGAACTAAACTATGACAGAAAAAATTACGTGTATCTTGGTTGAGAATGAACAAAAAACTTTAAGATGCTATGAAGCTTTTGATTCTTGCCTTATAGCGTTATACCTTATCATAATCTAATACTTCTTCGATTCTGTTAAGGGGACGACCATCAGCCTGTTTGATTATATTTTGTTGATTATTGACGACTTTGAGATAGACTGCGATAACATTACTACGTTTCCCATGTGTAAAGACTAATGGATATACTCTTCGGTTAATCCCATTGTTACATTTTAGTTTAAGTCCCTTGTTATGTTACATGTTTTACTCAGACAGATAGATAGGTTGATGCACTGGATGAACGATCTTGTGACTGAAGCTGCGCTACGCTCTCCTCTTTTTTGAGTTTGCTTCTAGATGATATGATCAAATCATTTCACAGCCTTCGAGATGATATTCAAAGTTTAACATGGAAATCAAACTAACGACTTTGTGACTGGAAAGCTGTTATCGGGTTTGTGGTAGGGGCTGCTGAAATTTCCATTGATCTTGAATGCTTTAATGTAGGCACTACTGAACCTAAAGGCTGAGGCAGGCTTCATCTTTCTTGAAAAACTATCAAACATTTTGCACTTTTTCTAATTTCACGAGTGATGGCAGCAGAATGATAAGTGGGTTGTAATATTTTATGCCTCAAGTATATTGTATATGGATGAGATAACACCATAAAAGTAAGGAGAATCTTTCAATGCAAAGCATGGAACATTTGCAACTTGTTTATCCTCGTTTATCTTATTGTAATTTAACTATTCAAGTTTTCAAAACCATAAGTATCTGTATTACAATAACACCTAGACACTGATGTTTTGAATAGAGTAGATAATTTTTGACTGAAGCTTTTCGTGGGTTTTCTTCAGAGTCATACATACAGGGGAGCTTTCTGAGACAGCACAAGGGATCGATAACAAGCAAAACAAGAAATCGGGTGTATCTGTACGGAACAGGAAACAGTCGATGTATCATGTAAACTAAAGAAAGCAATAGGGCATTTCGTCACTAAAGCATAATCCAACAAGATAGAAGAATTGTTATCAAAATTGATGCATTTGTACTATTCGCATTCATATAAGCATTCCATTAAATAGTTGTGGAGAATTGTCAGCAGACCCTTTGATATTGATTGTAAGATTGTATGATTAGTTTTTTCCTACTTGTGATTGCACACGCACGTTAGAGTTATGTTTTACACAATCTCGAGCCTATTTCTCGACGTTTTCTCCACAAATTGGTGCAGTGATTAGAATTTATAGACGCTAAAAAGTACGTTGACTTTTTCTCGCAATCATACCTAAATCACACGGGGACATTCTCAAGTTGGAAAGGAAAAAACTAATCATACAATCTTACCGCGAACAGTAAGTAGATATCAAAGGGCCTGGTGACAATTGTCCACAATAGTAGTCTGTTATGATTTTGTGACTCTGAAATCTTAAAAAAGGCAGAATCAAGGGATTAGGAGATGAGTGGTATGTCAACGTAGAAGATTAGATACATCATCAGTTGTCAACAATCAACATAAAAAGAGTGCTTTACAGGGTGAGGGTTGGTTACGGTTTTTTTCTAGACCATTGTTTGGTAAACAAAAACAGAAGGTACTGGATGGATGTTGCAATCAAGTCTGTGAATATGGTGCTCCAAGCTTACAAAGTAGAAGAATAGCATCATTATCACATCTGTCCGCCCAAGGTGTTTACCTATTTCAGGGCAGCATCGTTCTACGGTACTGCTTTCGTTAGTCACTACAGTGTTATGTGGCAGCTGCTATGGTACATAGTTTCGGCCCGGCAACAGTCACATAGGGAATCATAATTTAGTGTCTCAAGCTGTTAAAGTTCTTTTGGTAGTTCCCAATTTGCGATGAGACCGATCCAAGGCACATATTAAGGAAAGCATAAGAGACAAAACGGAAACCACGTACTCTTTAATGCCGTGTCAAGAGCCTGCAAAGAGAGGGAGACGGGGAAAATTCAGTGCGAAATGAATGCGATTGGTAAATTGGTCATCTTAAACGTTACGTTTGGAGAAAGTAACAAAGCACGACGTTAATATCAATTTCAGTCAAGTTAGAAAGCATCTTGGAAAAAATCGCGCCAAAGTTAGAGAGCTTGAGACACCTCAGTACGACTCAATGCTAAGTAACAGAATTTTTCATAGTGGCTTTACAGTCCTTTCCATTCTAGTACTCCATTATGATGATAACGAAGAAATGAATTTGGGGAGGTCGGTCTTTCTTAAGTCTTCAATAGTTCTTTCATCTGTCATAGTATTTTTCAGTAACACTAGTTTTAACCCCAAATCTAGCAACTTTTCCATATATACCAAGACCTGGATACAGGGCGAGCTTTATTACTTAATCTTCTAGGATACAATTCTGGGTCCGACAGTTCCCCGGCAAGGGCAGTTTTCAACTTAGATTCTTCAAGATGTCCTGGGGTTGGGTTCTAAATGCTTCGCAGGCAAAAAAAATATTGTGTTACCAGCCATTAAACAGAAGAGCACTTATTGTTATGTAATGCCATGTCACTTAAGAATAAGTCATCTCACTTCTGCTTTTTGCAATTTTTTAGGAGTTCGTCGTCATGGTTGACATTTGTAGCAGAATCGGTTATCATGTTCTTTCAAGCCGATTGATCATGTATGTATATTTGAGTACACTAACCTCAAATTTACTCATGTTGTGGATTAAAAGTTTTTGTGGTGGCTTAGGTCACTGCAAGACTGATGCATCACTGGAGATGTACGAAGAGCTTCATATATACCTGTTTCGAAATGTCGTGCTCAGGAAAATAGCAAATAGAAGACACTAGATTGTTTTCAGGAATCGTGACAGGTACACAAGATGGAACATACAATATAAGGCTCAGGCATACTCGTACTCCTATTAAAGATATCCGTTACTTCTCCTCAGTCCTGTCTCTAACATCTGACAACTTCAAAGAGCAATTCCAAATACGCGCATTTTAAGATATAGAGTCCCACACTACTAATATCAGAGGCATCAAAAATGGTCACAAATTATTGCTGGGCTACTAAGAAGGTTTGTAGCATATAAAAATAATTTTATATAGATCTTGTCTTCTGTAAATGATCGGGTACCGGGTAAGAAATTTCTGCTCAATTCGGGGGGAAAGTGATGGCGTCACAAATAGTAAGATTTGACTCCAAATATCTAAAGGCAACCCTGGGATAACCTGTTTTCCAAATTAGCAGAACTGTCGTGTATATAATGTTTAAACGTCTTTCTCAGGTTTATCTATTAAGACATCTTATACCCGAAG
>JAAAKL020009747.1:0-14866 GCA_010016065.2 Carybdea cf. marsupialis auct. non (Linnaeus, 1758)
GGACGGCGGTCAGTGGCACGACCATGTAAGCTCAGCCAGAGTCAACCAAGCTATAAATGGGTGCCTGCAGAAATCTGGGGAAGGTAAGCAGAAATGGTGTGTGACAGCACAGGATGGCTAGCCTCCAGCCCCTCCCATTGCACTTTATGTCTGAAGGGCCACGAAACGGAGTATCAACACCGCCAATTTGGACCTTAAGGGTCTAGTGCCGTCGTATATGCTACTTACTTACTTACTTTGAGTTTCCTAGGTAGAATGGTCCTTCAGAAATAACCTTAAGATTTCCTCCTCTCCTTGTGCAAAATTATTTGCTATAGCAATCTTTAAGTTTTTGCAAAAAAAATTTTTAATTTTTAATCTTTCATTTAAAGTCTTGAAACATCAGACGTATTTTAAAGGTATTGTGAGCGACTATTCGGTTCCTAAAAAACCATTTTGCGAGTCTCAGCATTGACTGACCGTCTCAAAGACAAAGGCACACACCCATAAAACTACACTTACAGTGCCTTAGGTTTTACATTCTATAACATTGGCCAAACTTGGACAATCCTTTCATTGGTGATGGTATTTATGAACCAGTTTACTATCCAGTAACAAAATCGTGCTCTTTGCATTTCTAACTACTAGTTCTGGCAAGTACAAAATTCTATGCCAGCCTGTACCTCATATTTTCAGACAAGTTGACAAGGACGAGTGTGATTTCTAAAAGTTCACTAGTGCAGGGGCCAGTCTGTATCTTTTTGGTGGGTTTCTTTTGTACCCTAAATCACAGTTTTTGAAATTCTGAGAGAGACCCTATGATGAGATCAATAGTGGTTAACACCTTGCCACCATTTCAGTGAAGATTGAAACGCTAAGGATTAAAAGGGGTGTAACGTTGGGACCAGAACTGAAGACAAAACAACAGACCTGGGATGCAGAGCATAGCCTAGTTGTAGGAGGATTTCATGCAAAGTAAGGGTCATTAAGGATTAAGGAAGAACCATAGTAGCTCTCAAAAACAAGGGTATTAAAATGGAGATTGGGGAGGGGGGGTAAGAGTAAGTGTAGAATTTACCTGACATATTTTTAACACAGTATTGACATAGAGATAGAGTGTCAGAACCGACCCTGAGGTTGCATTCCACAATTCTGGAGGTGTGTGCTCTGTCATCAGCTCTCGTGAAGTGAGAAGCTGTTTTGAGAGATAGGGCAGAGAGAGTACTTCAGGCATGAATAGCATGAATAGATTGTCATCTAAAAAGTAAAAAGTATCCCTGTTCCTAGTAGTGGCTTTGGCCTTGAGCAGGGTGAAATTGATAGAAAAAAGATCAAATATCAGGTTATAGGTTTGTTACGTGAATTGTGATCTTTTGGTTATTCAAAATTTGTACTATGTGGGCTACATATATATATTTTAAGAAGACAGTCTTAGCTTATGGAAGCAGATTTTGCATACAAGTCTGATTCGAAGGATCCCATCATCAAATGTCTTCCCTATGACAAAAGGTTGGGCCTAGTACAAAATTGAATTTTGTGACTGACAGACCAGTGACACTTTCTTGAAATTCATTTTATACTCGTACCTCTATTAGTCAGTGTGAGTTTACAGAAATAGAATACAGCACTGTATAAAATGGTAACTTTTGATATTGAGAAAAGCTACTCAAAGAGACATGTACGAGAAAGGGCCATTAGAAAAGCAAAGCTATGTTTCAAATGTTTGTAACCAGATAGTGGAGCATCCTGAGAAATGTGATCAATAGAAAGCAACTTGTAGTCAAAATCACTAAAATTGAAACAATAGTTTATACCATGGATAGCTAATGTTGAAGTTTTGCGCAGAGCCAGCACCATACGATCTCTTTGGAAAACAATTAGAAATCGTCAAATTAGTTTCGTGGGTCATGTCACTAGGAAAGAGGAAATCGAAGCTTTAGTTCTTTATGCACTGTGACAGAAAGTACGTGGAAGACCTCGGACCAATTTTGTGGGACATTTAAAAAGTTTTGTGAAAGTGAACAATTTACACGAAACATTTTCTGACTGTAATCTCGTCAAAGCCATGATCGTCTAAGTTCGAAAGTTTCGAATACGGCACTGCAAAGAAGAAGAAGCTGATTGGGGCATCTGGTGACTAATGAAAGTAGTAAATTTTACAGAACTTTCCAGGTACTATGTAAGCATATCCTTTTTGTTTTTGCTTATCATATATATGATCTCCATGCAACTGACAGTTATATGGGCCATTTAAGTTTTGGTTCAATGAGGTGGACTTTTGTGTTTTAAACTATTATGATACCACTTAAACACTCCTATAAATTCAGAAAGCATAATTCCTTTTCTTTTCTGTTATATTTTGCATAAGAGCTCATGTACAAAATTTGGCTCAGGAAGCAAATCCCACCAATCAATACCTCTTATTTTGTGTTCATTTTTCTTAAAATGATCTCTTCAGTTGGATGAGATTTTTTGATATGCAAACCGTAATCCTCATCCTATCCGAAGCAAGCAGGGTTAACCCAATAAAAACAATTATGTTAATTCTGAAAGCATAATAATGTCTGTTGGTAGTGTTTGGACTTTTTTTATGTTATATTTTATGTCCAGTTTCCTCAAACTTCTGTTGATATTTTAACGTATATGTATGAAGAGGGGCCAAGACTATCAGAGTAATTTAATGCCTTTTGCATGTCAAGAAAGTCTCCGAAGTTAATGCATTGTAACCAAATCATGGCAAGTAAACTTTCTCTTACTGAGGTAATAAAAATGAACTTGAACTAGAATTTACACCATCCTAGTTGTTCTTATGAATTACCATTTGATATGAGTTCAACAAACTGCATACATGACTTAAGATTCTCCCACTTACCCTTGGCAAAAAAATAGTGCAACATATCAGAGCTGTTTGATTTCATTTCATTGGTTTTCTTTGGACCTTGTCTAACATGCTGAGGGAAACTTAACAAATGACTTTTAAAACTGCATATTCAACAAACAAATCTCACTCATTTCCACTTGGTTCTGCTAGTTTTTGTAGTTATCACCAGGTCCCTTCTTTTTGGAATCATTTTAAATTTTTTGCAATTAAAATACCATAGGTATCTATACAAATAGAAAAAGGGAATATGCTAAAGAAGTCAGACTGCTGATAAACTTGCCACTCATATTTGTATTGACAATTTTTGTCCTTTCACTTCACTTTTATGATTTGATCAATGTTACATCAAAATTAACATTACCCATGCTCATGTACAAAATTTGGCTCCGGTAGTAAATTCCTCCCACCATTACCTCTTATTCCTTGTTCATCTTTCATAAAATGATCTCTTCAGTTGAGTGATATTTCCTGACATACAAACCCTAATCCTCACCCAATCTGAAACAAGCAGTGTTAAAACAAAATATGTACATTGATTGTTATGATGAGATATTGATTAGTGCTTGCTTATTACCTGACATCATCAATTGCTTATCAGTCTTATCCAAAAGAGACATAAATTTGCTAGAGGACAGACTATGAGACTGGTGTTGAAAATAGATGAGATCACTCAGGGGGCCATAGAAATTCCAGGCCAAATGGGGCTCACTGTACACATTTTATCTGCTTTTTTATCGATTTTATCTGAAATTATCATGAATATCTTGCTAGGGGTATTCTACCCCCACACCCCTAGTTGCTATGCCGCTGCCTCTAGCCCAGAGTTTGATACCATGAAAGACCATGTATGATGCTAGGTAAGGCCTGCAGCTGTAAAGGTCTTAATTCTCTAATCAAGGTCCTGTGAATGTGTACAAGTCCCACCCTAGCCCCTTTCAAAGGCAGTGTAAAAATGGCAATAAGGCAAAGTCTGGGTGCTAATCTTACTTTTACAAACTCTCTCTCTTATCTTTATTGCCCCAGTGCATACTTTTTTCTTTCTCTTCTTTTCTGTTTAATGTCTTGTTTTTCCCATTCGTGGGGTTTGATGGTGCCCATGTACATGGGACTTGCTACTGGAGCATGGAGCACTTTAACACTAGATGTCCTTCCTGATGTCACCAATGGTCCCTCCAGGATTTGAACCCTGACACTTTTGACCATTTTGATCTGAAGACCAGGAACTTATCCACTAGACCACAGCAGCTCTTGCCACCATTCATATACACGTCAGATGGGAATGAGCTGCAGGCAGAAGTAGGAGCAGGTTTCCTGTCTTCTTTGAAATCAGTGGCATGCCTTAATAAAGCTTCATTATCTTTGCAATTCTTATTCTATTATGTTACTGTTAAAATATGTTATCATCATTACATACTCTATTATGATATGATGACATCATCATCTTTTACACCTTTGGCCCATGTTTTTCTTTGTTTTAAGGCCCACACCTCCTTTCATAGGTATGAGGGGCTGAAGCCTTCCATAATTGGCCATAGACTAAAAATAGAAAACAGGTATCATTGTTGTCTGTAAATAACTGAGAACCCAAGCAGATTCACATCCAACTTAGGGTTAATTATCTTGATACATCTGGTGATAGGGATGTAACTATCATTGTTGTTATTGAAACATTAAAAGTGGTGATCTTATTGGATTCCCCCTGCCCTACCCCTTCACTGGTATATTCCCCATTTGTGGGATTCAGTAGTGTAGTAGCTGTGATATTTTCTGATAGCATGCTCTGTTGAAATGTCATGGTCATTCTTTGACATATAGTCAAAATAGTATACACTTAGACGTCCTAGTAAGTACCACTACATCTGTCCATGACTATAATATAGAGAGAGTTCAGTTGTTTAGCACTCATTTAGTATCAAACTTTGTAAAGTTTGGAAATTAAGACTATCTTGTAACAATTGAACTAGAAGATAATCCTCCATATCACACAATTTTAGCATTAAGTTTTTATTGCTTTAGAAATGAGAGGTTTTGAAATCCAGCCACTGGTATTGTATGGGCACTGAAAATATCGATGATAGGTTGCTTGGAGGACATCATTTTCTCAATGATGAATATTCTGTTGCAATGCCAGCTCAGTATTGAGGCTGAATACTAATAAATTTGATGTTAGTGATACTTTTTTAATTTGGTCTGCCAGTTTTGAAACACTCTTCTCAGCCTGTCACATGTAGTTCCAATGGACCACAGTAATGTGGTGGGAAAGTGTGATGTCATGATTTTGAAAATTTTTGAATTACGGGGAAGAAACTCACATTTCATGTTACCCTATTAATGAGAATACCAATGGCCAAAATTGAGAGTGATGCCCATTCCCAACACAGAGATATCAGTTTTGAATTTCTCTAGGAAAACCCTATTACTTGATGCTGGTTCCTCACTTAAGGAACCAAGAAATATCAACAGAATTTTGACCAGAGATTTTTGAGATTCAAACGGCTCTAGTTTAAACACTATATACTCTACAAGTCTGCTATTTTGGGAAATAGCCTATTCCAAGGTTGGCTTTTGATATCTGGAGTTAAATCATACTATTTCTAAAACTTTTGATTTGTGATGTCATCACTTTCCCTCCATACGCAAATAGTCTACAAAAACTTGTGTAAGCTACTTATTTTTGTTGCTAAGGTCTATATATGAGGTAGTATTTGAAAAGGAATTTTTGATTTTCTTAACCCAAAATGCTTAAAAAGCACCTTTATTTATAATCTACCTTACCATACAATTATGAGGTTGTACTATTTGCCCCTTCTATTAATTGGAAAGGAAATAATTCCTGTTCCGGCTTGTCCATGACCAGATTCAGGGATGAGGGTGCAAATTGCCTTACCCGATTCCCTAAGCCCAGTGCCTGGTGCCAAGCAACAATGATGGGTTAGGGTGCATCTTTGGCAAAATTTTTGATATCAAATTCAACTGAAGAAAGTGCCATTTTGCCCTACATTATTCTGTTTTTCCATAATCAACCCTACTTAGTTGAATAAAATCATATAATCCTTGTTTTCAGACTCTGGTTAATATATTCCTGATTTGCTATTCAGTACATGACTTCATCATAATCTACATTTAAAACCAATTTTCTATGCTTGCATGGGTTGGACAGGTTTTTCCAATAGCTCTCTTCCACTCTACTCTGTTCTGCACTAACTCACGGTCTAGGTCCATTTGCTGCAGATCACTCTTCACCACTTGACCCCATGTCTTAAGAGGCCTATCTCGTCCCAGCTATCCATCAACTACCAGGTCCCTACATCTCTCTACCCACTTGTCATCACCATGTATTTCTATTGATTTCATGTTACTGCACTGAGATTACAAGGAACTTGGAATTCTTAGTGACATTCATTTCATATGCATTGGCCCCTTCAGTCTGTGGTACTTTCTGTAGCCCATGAAATGCCTCAATTACCCCTTGGTCAAGGGTACCTACAAATTTGCAGTAAGATAGTCCTTCTAAATATGCTTCCATGTTAGAAAAAATAGTCCATGTGAACTAAATTAAGATACCAACTATACTCAGAGATAGTTCAGAATGGAACTTTGGGTACTGCACTTAATATTTGCTCTTGGCCAGTCATTCTGTGTCATAAAAGATATGTGTTCCTTCCTTCCTTCCTTCCTTGCTGTGAGATCCTCGATCGATGTTGTGCCATCAAGGAGGTGTGCTAATGTGTTGCATGCTTTGCTTGACTTATGTCCACTCCAAGTAACTTTGTAATTTTGATTCATGGATCTTGGTAGTATGGTTTTGTTGGTTTGGCAAACACCATTCTCTTTGTGATTGCATTGCTTTCCGCTCTACATACATGGGGCAATATATTTCAAGTACTGGACATTGACGTAGCTAGATATATTTTGTGCTCCAACAATTTACTCATGTAGGTCCTATACTTTCCTCCACTCATACCACTTATTTTAATCAACTTCCTGGATTGCAGTCCTTTATGAGATTACCAATTCAAATGTGTAGGAGTCAAGTGAAGTAACTATGAAGGAAGGTTGACTGCCCTAAAAAGTCTGTATAGCTAACTTGAGTTAATCTGATGAAGACAGCACTGAAATGCCATACTGCCATTTTGAGTGACTATGGAAGGTTAGAAAAAGGTATGGAGTACAGTGATTGTGATAAGGTAGAGAGCTGTGCATGACCAGTGGATTTGTGATACTGTTTGTTATAGATTTAGTGTAGTATGTTATTCATATTTCACGATTTAAGGGTCTCATGCTTCCAAGCATCCTTTGATGCTTGCAGAGTTGTAGTAAGAAGGAATGCTACATTTTGCAATCTCAAATATCATCAACATGTTGTATTTATCTCAAATGTTGCAGGTTACTCATGTATCAACATTCAGCCAAAATTTAGTTCCAGAGCAAATTTTGATGACTTTATTAGTGATTTCATGTCTTTTGAGAACTTCAACTTATTTTATGATTATATACCACATGATCACTTCTTAAGTTGATAGGCTTTAAGGTGTTAATTTCATTTTAACCTTGGGTTGTATATGGAGGGCTGATTTGTTGATGAGATCATTGTGTGATAAGGATATTCAGTAAATGCCAGAAGTGGATTGAAAATGTTCAGGGTGCTTAGTCATTATGAAGATACCTTGGATTATCAGATACCTTAGAACTACAACATCTACAATAGGACATCATTTGAATGTGAAATAGGCTAGACCTATAAAATATTTATATGAGTGACCCTTCCTATGTAGACCAGTTTGATAAAAGGTGATAGAGAAAAAATTACAAAAGGAGGGCTTATTTTCTGCTTGTTTTAGCATAACCTTAAACATTTCTGGGGTGCTTTCTTATAGATCCTTTTTGCTGAAGGATAGGTGCAAACACATTTGTACATCTAGAATAGGTGCAAAAAATGTTAATTTTCCAGGCCAGGTTGTAAAATTGAAGTGACAAAGCCCAACCTTTAATGTTCAAGAATGATTGTTAAGGCCAATTTCTATTGAAACATAGTCCAGCAGTGTAACATAATTACATAGAAGGGCTGTATTATGATATTTATCACTCAAGACTACTGTTTCTATGTGCCCTGTTCTTACTAAGGTTTATGATTGTGTCAAACATTGGTATATCAATTTCTTTTATAAACTGGCATTATTGCCAGCCATGAGGTAGAGTGATTTTTGAGAATGGTGCTGATATATATTCCGGGGGTATGGAGATAAGACAGTTCCTGTATAGTTACAGTCAACCTTCCAAAACAGCTGTTGTGCTTGAGCACATGATTCCATAGTAACAGTCATCTGAATTTTAAGTCTAGCTCCATATGTTGAGGTAGCTGGTTTCAGTGGCTAAGTACGTTTGGCTCTCAACTGAGAAGAATATGTTGAGAATTCTTATGACTGGTAGGGACACTGAGTAATTAAAACGTCTAGTAACTGATATTTGTTATCAAAGTTAACCAAGGGATGATCAATAAGGTATGCCTGTGTGAGGATGTATGGAAGTAAGTCATGGCCATTGAGGGTAAGTATTGAATGAAAAGAAATATGGGAATGATATGAGAGAAAACTATATCTTATGAACTCAGGACAAAATTGAGTCTGGACAGTCAATGGGAGATGTGTGGAGAATACGAAGCAGTTGAGATGGTAGTTTCAGTTGGTTGGTAGAGGAAGACCAAAGAAAACATTTGACGAATTATCTATGTGAGGAAGATAAGGATCAGAAAAGATGTGGCTAGTGAATGTCTAGAAACCGTCCAAGTGATACCAGCAAGTGTAACAGACTTTAAACTGAATCTAATGATGATGATGGTTGAGTATTGTAAACTTCTATCAGTGTCAGAAAGCCATATTTTATGTAAATTAATTTAACTTTTTGCATTGATGGCAAGATCAAGATGAAGATCAGTATGGTTGTGAAGTCAAAGCTACTTTATGCCATGAGGGATGAAATAAGTGGGGGTCAAAATATTTTGAACTTTGAGAGGTGCTCTTTGGTAAGAACAAAACTTTACAGTATTTTGTGTATATTTTTGGAAATATTGAAGTTTGTATCCCATTCTTATAGTCGATGCCACACCTAACATTGCTGGCTTATTATGGCATTATTGTAATTAGTAGATCCTTGAATATTTTTAGCAGTGCAACTATATATTTTTTGTTGAGCATTGAAATTACGATCATATGCAAACCCCAACCTTGAATAATAAGCTAATTATTATACATCAACATTACCTACAGTAAAAGGACAAAGATAAAAAGCTTTCACTCTGAGGGGAATCTTTCTAGAAATGTGTGTAACCTCCATTAAAGTTACAATGTGAGGCTGCAAATTGACCAAATAATTGGTTTTGCCCCAGTGTTTATAGATTCATGACTCTCTATTGAATCTGTACTGAAGCAGCTTTAAAAGGGTGCCAACAGAAATCTTTGCTTAGGAGTGAGGGTTCTTCATTCATAACCTGTCAAAATTATTTGACCATGACACAAGAGAACCTTTAGCCATGATCATATTTCATAACACTCAAAATTTAAGCAATAAGTTGGCTGTCATAACGTATTGTCTTTCAGTAGCACCATAGCAACATTTGAGGGAACTTCCTGTCAGTGCATTTGATATCACTAACGCCCACACATCAGTTTAACCTTGTCAAACAAAAATTCTCCCTTTAGCAATTAAGAAGAGTGAAATTTGAGAGGAGTTGTGAGGATCAACCATTCAAGGTCAGTCTTGGGGTATGTTCTGAGCAAACATTTACATTTTATGAAAGGAAAATGGTTCCTTAGCTGTTTTTGTTGGCTTTAGGCAAGAACAAGACTAAGAGTGATTTCTTTTGTGTTCTTTGCATACTTGATTGATGTTATGTGTAGTTTGCATGCCTAATGTTTGCATTTTTAGTAGAAGTAAGTAAACAAACACAGCTGGAAAATATGTAGTTTATTTATGCATGTAATGGAAATAAGCTCCTTAATTAGGGCAGATGTCTGATTTTAAAATCAGTTAAATGATGTTTTTAAAGGAAAATGGGAAGAAAAAACACACAGGGGTGTGTACTTGGGTGTGGCATGATATTATTTTATTACACAAGTGATGATTTTAGTTCAAGTAAATATATGTACTTGTGTAACAGATTCCAGTTGATCAATTAATAACTTTTAGGTGATGAGGATTATGGTGATATGCAATTAATAATACCATCAGAACTGATGTCATTATTATTATCATTTCCTTCCCTTCCTCCTCTGCATTATTATTCATCATCATGGCCACCATCTTAATAATCATCATTACCAACTAATACCATCACTGTCATCATCATCATCATCATCATCATCATCATCATCATCAATCAATCATCATCATCATCATCAATCATCATCATTATCATCATTATCATCATCATTTTCATCATGATCATTATTGAAGTTTTCTTCATGTATCATTATCTTTATCATTATTGCCACCACCACCATCACTTCAAACACCACCACCATCACTTCAAACACCACCACCATCACTTCAAACACCACCACCATCACTTCAACCACCACCACCATCACATCCACCACCACCACCATCACTTCCCCACCACCACCATCACTTCCCCACCACCACCATCACATCCACCACCACCACCATCGCTTCCCCACCACCACCACCATCGCTTCCCCACCACCATCATCACTTCCACCATCATCCCCATCATCACTTCCATTACCACCACCACTATCACTATCAACATCATGACTACCACCACCATCATCATGATCATGATCATCTATCATTATCAAATCATTGTCATCACCATCATAATGATCATCAGCATCTATCATTATCGTATCCTTATCGTCACCATCATCATATTGTTCTTCTTGTTGTAGTATTTTATTTTACATGACCACCATCATCATCATTATCATTGTTATCATCATTATCATTATTATCATCATTATCTTAATTGTCATTATTGACCAGCATCAGCATAATCATCATAATCATTTGTATAAAATAGGTTATTCACAAGTTAGACAGATTAAAGAGCTTTATAGTTGTTTAAGTTGTCAAGATGATGAAGACTGCATAGTAGATGTTTATATGCACTAATTGGCTCTTTGAACATCATACATATCAATTTTAGATTTGGTTGACAGGTCCCCATCATAGTGATTTCAGTCATCAAATATTACTTGTTGCCCATGGATTTGGATTGAGACTGCCCACCCTTGCTACTGGTGGCAGAATTGCATTGCATCAGCAGTTAATCAACAAATTGGTGAATGGTTTCTCTTAACTTTGGTTTAAGATATGTACATAGTTTACTTAGGTAATGGAGTGATGTTTACATCTTTTCAACCCATGATTGATAAAGCCTTATTTTGAAGGCTTGGCTGTGCCATGGTTGGGAATTTCCATTCTTCAAGCAAGTATAGACATTACTGGTTACCCTGTTTGGATCTGTGTCTGCAAAATGTTTAGTTCTTCATGGTATGTTATGATTTAATGATTCTAATATCTTCGTTTTAGTTCAAATAGGCCTCTTCTCTTTAGAAAGCTTTAAAATTATTCAACAATTATCTAGGAAAAGGGTTCATTTAATGTTAAGTCTTGTGCAATACCAGGCAAACTTGGTATTGGTAAAATTAAGGCCATCTGTGTCACGAAGTCAATTTAGGAATTTTAACAAGGTAGACCTTCCTTCATCTAACAGAGAAGTTTTTGTGTTATTATTTACCTTTAAGCTTTACAACATGAAATTTGTAAAATTTAGAAAGTACCCCCTGGTTGTTTTAATGGTGTGACCTTTGTTATCTTCATGCAAGCTAAGAAACCGTGTGGATCTTCATGCAAGATCATTTTAAGATACCTATTTGAAATATACTTGACTTGGAATGAGGCACCAGAAGACATGATTGCAAGACTTCTAGTAACAAAACATTATATGGTAGTCAGGCCATTTCTTTAATATGCTGGTTAACTGTGGAGTATTCATGGGATTGTAATGTTAGGATTTGGATTGGGTACTCTGTATAAAAACAATGGGAATTCCATCTTCACAAGGATAAATTTCTACATGCTTTATTCTTGATCAAACAAACTAATTTGCCTTGTATCACAGGACAGATTGTTGCTTGACTTAATTTGTTAGTGAAGACCGTTTTTTTGGGCTACTTGTACTTACTATCACAAAGTTTTAACCTGTTCACAGAAGTTAGCCTGATTTGTGAATAGCTGAGCTTCTATTTTACCAACAGTTTCAGCATGTGATGTTCTCTCTTCAGTGACGAAAGGAGTTAAGGAGAACATTTTCAGAGACAGTTGATTGACATGGTGCATAATGTTCAACTATGGTTCCTTGTTGGGCCAACTGATACAGGCCAAAGAAGACACTTGTTGGTAAGGCTCTTATTTCACCTGTTAGTCCGAGTTTTTTGTTTCTATAGGGACTTTTGCTAATTTGGTGTTAGTTAAGCCTCACCCATTGAACCTATGGCTATAATACTTTAGTTCCCTGAATTGCATATGGAAATTCTGTTGAAGAAAGACAAGCGAGAGACAGTAATTATACAGTCGTCAGTAGATACAAAGTAAGAGAAAGTTTTAAGCAGGTTGTGCCATCCATTTGAGTTTACACTTAGTAAGGATACGTGTAGAAGAAGGGATATATTTTACAATGTTTTTCATTAACTGTATGATGTGTAAGTTGTTAGCAAGCCTACAGAGACATAAAGATGTTGATGACAATATTGCCAGCATTAAATTAACTTTCATTTCCATTACAAGTCGAGAATCTGCAACATGTTAAGTACATAAATTTAAGTAATGGTTCATAAGACTGATATTACATTTATTACTACCAGAGTTGATGTTGCTACATGGTGGCTGATTGTAGTGTCTTGCCATAGATGTAAGGGAGTAAAGTAATTTTCAGAATTTTCGTGGTTAGGAAATGGAAAAGGAGATTTTCAGAGATAGATCAGTTTGACAGTTGATTTTGTGAGAAAGATACATCCAAGTAGATTGTAGTCAAAACCTGAGGGTAGTGTAATATCATGTTATATCTGGGGACTCTTTTTTTGGTACAGTTATCAGAAAATGTCATAGATCACAACCAAATTTTGCCCAGTTTACCAACAGGTCAGGATCAATTGAAGATATAGCTCTTGCCATTTAGTACCAACCCCTATAATGTGGGAGCTCTAAATACAGTTTAAATTTTTCCCTTTATGTGTTATCATGAGAAGTTGTGTCCAGTGCAAGGCTGCCAGAAACCATATCAACTGCCCTGGTACTCCTTAGGTATAAAACAAATCAACATATATGTTCTTTGTACCAGTAATTTGAATCAATCAGAAGTTAACTAGCTACATGGGCTAAACAGGTCTACCAACATATACTGTTTTTACTTGCGTTCAAAGAAATACTGAAGAAAAGTTAAAATATCACAACCAGGACACACTTAATAATATACTAGATATATGCTGTATATATGTATGTTTATACCAAATAGTATATTAAAGGGGTTTAGTACTTTAAACCAAGAACATGCAAGTAGGTATTTTTGGTTGTGTAAATAAATTTTAATTCGTAACACAGTAGTTTTCAGTGGTCTTGTGTATAAATGTATAGATACTACTAAGCAGTGGTAAAGAGGAAAAGTGAAATATTTCTTTTTTCCTTTTCACCACTGCTTACTGATGTTAGGCCCGGAGTGCTCTAACAATGGTATCAATACGTATTGGTAGATGATGATGATGATGATGATGATGATGCAGTTGTAAAGCCATGAACTCCCCTTTGACGATACCCATGTACACGGGACTTGATTGGAGCATGGTTGCCCTTCCTCATGCCCCCAATAGCCCTTCTGGGATTTGAACGCTGACCCTCTTGAACTGAAGGCAAGGAACTTATCCACTAGACCACAGTGACTCTGTTGGTAGATATATATATATGTGTATAAAAATAACAATTTAAAAGTCTTTGCTTTTGAAAGCTTTCGGATTATTCCCCTTCATCAGGCTTTGAACGCAACAATTTTACACTGGCCTTATATACAAAAGGAGAACACACATGATTATTTTCATAAAGAATTCTAAATACATGATTTCCTTCATACAAGTGAGAGAATCTGAAATCTTTGCAATCTTGAACGTTTACTTAAGCGTTTACTTTTGTGTTTCTTTGGAATAGTTCTGACTCCACCCATCCTATCCTTGCTATGAAACTGAGGCTAGACTAGCTGCAACAAGGGGTGTCCCTTGTTAGCTATGTATATATACAATATCTACCAATAAGTATTGATACCATTGTATACATATATGTGTATATGTATGTAGACCGCTGTGGTCTAATGAGCCGTGGTGGTCTAGTGGATAAGTTCCTGGCCTTAAGTGCAAGAGGGTCAAGGTTTGAATCCCAGAAGGGCCATTGGTGATGTCAGGAAGGGCATCCGGTCTTAAAGTGCTAAATGCTCCAAAAAAGTCCCATATACATTGGCAGCACCCTAGCCCCTGCAAAGGGGAGTGCACAGCGTTAAAAGTGCATCATAATCATATGTGCACACATGTGGTTTATACCTGCTAACGTACTTACTTACTGGTCATTTAAAATCCTTGCTCTCGCCATGCCTGGGGGTTGGATGCCTCCTGATCATGACACAGTCTTGTAACTCTTCTTCTCCACGTGTCACAGTCTTGAGTGTGCTCAGGAGCCAGACTCAGTTCCTTCAGATCCTTTTTAACATTCATCACTTCCTTGGTGGACAACAAGGGAGGGGTGAGTTGCTGATGTCCATGGTGGTGATCCTCTTCTGCCAGGCATCTTCTTGCAGATGTTGGATGTGGCCATGCCATCTTAGCCTGCTAAGGTTATCTATAGTACTTGCTGAAGATGAGATTTTGACGATGTATAAGTGTCATAATTGCTTTTCGTGTCATACCGTTGGAATTCCTTTGCTCAAATAAGGTTGATAATAAACAA